>KK117325.1:55896-67116 GCA_000611955.2 Stegodyphus mimosarum
GTGATGGAAGTAAAATTGTTCACATCCACCCACACCTGCACCTACTTTTCACTAACATCAGCTTTGTTTGACATGGAACTAAATCCAAGCTTTTGGCATTTGATTTGGCGCTGATGTTTTAAAACCTATAGAATCTTCGTCATTTGACAGTGACAATGACGTCAACAATGACTTAAAGTAGTGGTCTTTACTTCTTTCCAAGCATGGACGGGAAAAATATAACATAGATGTTTCCCACATTTAGATATATCTTCAGACTGTTAGATACATTTTTAATTATCTTATAAAATATTTCTCCCGCCTTGTTCGCATGCCTTCGTGGTGTAGTGGTCAGCACTCTGGGGACATATTCGAGAGGTCCGCGATTCGAGTCCGGGCCAGGGCATTGCTCCTGTGGCATCTCTCTTGCTTTCAAAACGTACCTAATGTCTCTACAATGGCGCCCAACTAAAAAAGATGGTGAATGAGGATTCTTCACCACCAGGCTTTAGCGATTGGATCCCCTAATTCTCAGTCGTCCTTTAAAAGGGGGAGTATTTAAGGTATTTCTCCCGCCTTGTTCGCATGCCTTTGTGGTGTAGTGGTCAGCACGCTCGGCGCGTATTCGAGAGGTCCGTGGTTTGAGTCCCGCCGAAGGAATTGCTCCTTTGTCATCTCTTTTGTTTTCAAAAAATACCTAATGTCTCTACAATTTCATAGGCATAAATTTCGAGTAGACTTTCAAAAGCGAAGTTTTTTTTTCTGCCAACATCAGACAGAGAAAAATTGTCGTTTGACAATAAATAAAGCACAGTTTGGTAAACAATGCGAAGAAAGAAAACTTTCTTAAGAGATGGTTATAGAGGTACACAGCGGTAGAATTAGCGTTCTATCGGTAGATCCTAAAATGGAGTTCTCAGAATAAAAGAATGTTATACAATAAAATTTTGCAAACTGTTATGTGTACTAATTTCAAAACGAATACGTACGAATGCATTTTTATTTCGTAGTAGAATATATTCTTATGGTTTTCTTATCCCTTTTCTGTCGCCTCTTATAATATAAATATTTAAGATAATCTTGAGAACATGAATGTTAAAATTACTCTTAAACATCTGAAAAATACAAGAATCGGAATAATCCCAGGCATCAAATATTGACTTTGTAAATTTTACTGCAAGTGTTTCAATACGATATCGTAAAATTGGATTCAAATAACACACCAAGCAAGCTTTAATTTTAACCGTAGTCTAAAAATCATTATTTGTTTTCTTATAAATTGGTTGTAGAATCTTTAGGTTATTTTATGCTGGAGACGTGGAATATGAGCACTGCCTTCGCTGGGACTCGAACCTGGACCTTTGGAATACGCACCGAGTGTGCTACCGTTAAATCACAAAGGGCATGCTGAAAGGAGGGAGAAGATACCTAATATAGCCCCCTTTTAAAGGACGACTGGATCAGGGGACCAAATCTCCAGATGATGGTGGTGAAGAATCATCATCCACTACATTTTTTTTAGTTCGGGCGATACTATAGATTTATTAGGATGTTTTCAAGCAGGAGACGTGAACAATGAGTGTTGGCTTCGCCGGGACTCCAAACTAGACCTCTCGAATACGCGCCGAGTGTGCT
Source organism: Stegodyphus mimosarum (assembly GCA_000611955.2). Lineage (NCBI taxonomy): Eukaryota > Metazoa > Arthropoda > Arachnida > Araneae > Eresidae > Stegodyphus > Stegodyphus mimosarum. The sequence goes on from KK117325.1 coordinate 57,511, forward strand.
ACCGTTACAACACAAAAGCATGCAGAAAGGAAGGAGAAAATACCCTATATGGTTTTTAATATATAAATCAGTTTTTCAGTAAATACTGCTTCGCCATTTAATGCATCGCTTGATGGTGATAATTAAGACTAAAGGAACGAAGAGTAGAAAATTCAAGTTTGCACTAGAGAACTATTCACAAAAATACCTACTAAACTAATTATATTCCCTCAAATTGCTCGCCAAATCGCAAGCTGTCAGAATCCATATAAATATTCCTTCATTGGTATTATTCATGTCCTTTTAGAATGGGTCCTTGTATGTTATCCACTGTAAGAGTTCGATTTTTATTTTTATTATTTTTTTTCCTCGACGGCATTAAAATCGTATCTTACTAATCAGTCTCATATCCTCATGGTCATTCTAGCATGCAGTTGCCCACCTGCATCCATAACATTTTGCTCCATTTTATCTATTGATGCAAGAATGAGCCCGTGATTTTTATTTGAAACGAAAAATTTATCTTTTAAGTTGTACCATTTGTTTAATATATCAGTATCTACTATACACAGCAATACACGAGCTTTACTTCGAACATGTAGATATGTTTCTGATTCAGTCTGTACATTAAATTCATTACGATTACAACAAACAGCACCTTAAATACGGATGAATTTTAAATTAAACGCCAACAGCTGAGGAATCTGACATTTTATCCTGATATATATTGCATGTTTTACCATAATTAAATAACTCTACCCATTCCTTTAACGGTAGAGTACCTAATCTAACTGTGTAAACATTTGAAATTATTTTACAGTCCTGTCTTCTTACAGGTACTTTTATTGTAGTTGCTTATTGCTTTTACAATCCTTCATCATAACTTAATGCTCCAGACAATGTTTCAGAAATATACTTGCATTTAACCATGATTATTGGCGCAATCTAAATGCATTCGAAACTTGTTAATGAACAATGTCCTTGACATTTCATTATCTTCACAATATATTACTTGATCATAGTATTTGTATCTTACGGTAGAAGATTATACAGTGGTCTTTTATAATACAGGTTTCTCCTCCTCGATGAACTTAGACCAGTGATCGCCCTTTCCTCATAACTGAAATTAATCTTACTTAGATTTTAAACAGAGAAGAAATAAAGCCGAACTTTGACGTAATAATATATTTAATGAGTGATAAATTTCTAAGGAAAATTTTAAATTATTCATGCTGAAAACTGACAGCGCATTTTACTTTAAGTGTTATGTAGCAGTCTGACACTACGGATGGTAAAATAATTCGTATGTTATAATTATTCTATTTTCTAGTCTTTGAAACAAAAGGTGATAGAATTTGTTGTGAATAGAACATAAGTTCTCGGGCGCCTTAAAAAATCATTATACAAAAGCAAGCAAGCTTTTGGAAAAAAACCCAACCTTGAGTTAAAAAAATGGAAGTAATGTTTTTAGACTTTCTCACAGTAAATGTTAGGAATATTGCTTACTTTCTTGTGGCTCCAATTATTCAAGTTGTTTTAAAAGCAATGACCATTTATTGGTCATCGCTTTCCAAAAATACTCGTTTGTGCAGATTTTTCTAATACGGTTTAAATAGCTAGATGATCCAGAAAAGAAAAATGAATAATGTAGGCGAGAAACAATTAACTTAACGGGATGAGAACGCGGCTTCTTTCAAAATTAATCTTCCTTCGTATGTTCGGATTCATTTTGTTACCCTTGAACTCAGTAGTAAAGTAACATATAGACAGATTGTCTAAGTGGCTTATTTTCTTTTACGAGCGGTTTACGTAAATTGTTTTCTCCACGGGATGCTTTGTTTTCTGATTGGTTCCGAAAAGAAAGGCACGATGTATGGGGCTACCGGTATAAGATGGTGTAAGGTGTGATTGCGTTAAGTGCTAATTTTGACTGATAATTTAATAATGAGTAAGAAGTCAAGTTATAATTGAGAGGGGATCCCCAAAAATGGAACCTCAAAAAAGAGAAAGCGACATGGAAAGAGAGATATGAATTAGTGTTTTCGAACAGTATTAATTACTTCGGTATGAAGAAAAAATAAATAAGCAGATGTTCTAAGTGAAAACGAAATGAAGATTGAAAGTGATTTATGTAAACTGACAGACGATCTTAGTAGTATGAGAAATGGAAAGTGATATGCTAAAAAACAAAGAAACGGAGAATGAAAAAAAAGAGGGTAAAACTTTCTATCAACTGACAAGAGTTGTGGTGGCAAACTATCCAGTATACTTACAATCCCCATGAATGAAGAGAAACGACCCTAACATCCGGCTGACTTGAACCTAAATCGGCTGACTTTGCGGTCTAACTTGACGTACGACGAAGGATCCTGTCTACAATAACAGAAGTGATTGTGTTTCATCGAATGTCACTACTTAGGTTAAGGTTCCATTCATTGACTATCTGTGGTGTGTTTCATGAAGTATCCTCGTTCAGTTCTGGCTTTCATGGCTCGGGCCTGAGGACTCCTCTTCCGAGAAGAACTTGGGTTTCTATATCCAGCTGTTATGTGCGACATTTTATTCGACTACCCTACAAGTATTTACTGTGATAACTGTGAGGCATCAATTATTTTCGTTTGAGTGATGGGAATATCTCGCTTACAGTGCTGAGTCTGTAAATAGAGACGCCATAGCTTTATGTAACATACCACTCCATTACGTTTCAGAGCTGATAGGCTATGAAAAACTTAAAATTATTGGTTCTACTGAAGAGCTTTTCCCCGTTCGTTTCTGTAAGTGTCATTATTCTGATCGAGCTAAGCGTACGATACCTATACGTTACTAGTATTTTTAATGATTACCAATGTCAAAAGAATATTGTTATCAGTTATTTCAACTTTTCCATACAAATCCATGTTAAATCATATATGCTATTATTTGATGAATATTCTGGTATATTTTCTAAGGCTAATAACCTAAAGAAACTATCAAAAATATTATTTTGAATAGATGTATGAGAGTTTTATGTACTTTATACCTCAATTGTATTATAAGAATTTAATAGCTTCGAACTTAGGTGTAATGATTGCGGATCAGTTTAACTTAGTTAAGTTAAGAAATTTAATTAACGTTCACGTAGAACGTGCTAAGCGAACTGTTTGTATATTTAATGCTGTTATTGATCGTAGCTATTTCGCTGTGAGATAGAATTAGTTTATCTGTTTTGAATTGAGCTCTGTTTAACATTTGAGATATTGTGATATTGTACGAATATCTCCGAGGAAATATTTCAGTTTTTCGTTTCATTTCTTTTGAAAAGAATAAATTTTATGAATTTTTTAACGACTTGTGCGTTCAATCCATTGCAAACCGTACGCACGCGACAATGTTTTCGAGCTGAGAAATCCTTTCTGATGATGGATAGATATCTCCGCTAATTCTGAAAGCAGTTTGTTGTTTCTGAAGTACAAGAAAAAATTGTTTTTCCATAAAAAGTTCAATCCGAGTATGCAAGGATCTGTAATATCTGCCACATGCCTTCTGAGGGTAAGGGGTACTTCCGAGCGTGATGTTCAAGTTTAATTTCCCATCGATGTCAATTTTCTCGCTGGACGCATTCTGGAGGGTAACACAGGATGGCGTCCAAATCAGCTTATCTTTAAATCGTTGAGCTAAGTCTTTCCGAATGATGGTAACATTAGCTCCTGTGTCAATGATCATATTGCAAGGGACTCCATCGATATGCCCATTAATGAACAGTCCATTACTGGTGACACTCACTGCAGAAACAGCGTTTTTCACTATCTGGCAACCTCCGCTCCTCGATATGTTATTAATTTGCCTCCTGCGTCGTTCCTGGGAAATGATCTTATTTTCTGTACCCCGAGGTGTTCTGCAGTTCCTTCGTACCTGGCCTTCAGCTCCGCAGTTCCAGCATTTTCATGTAACTTCGCGTAACACTACCAGTTTGTATAACTAATAAGTTACTAACTACACTACCAGTTTCGTGTAACTCCTTTTCCATTTCATGGCATTTAATTGTCTGTTTATATCGTCCGTCTTATTTTCCGTGCTTTGGGGTGTTCGGCAGTTCCTTCGCATGTGCCCTAAAGCACCGCAGTTCCAGCATTTTACGGTCGGTTTCTTATCACCAATATTCCGCTGCAAGGCATTCAATTGTCTTTTTAAATCATCTAAACGAGCCATCAATTGATCCACTGGCTCGTGGACTCGCACAGCTCTGACTGAATAGCGATCTCTACGATTTGCTTGCTGGGATGCCTCGAATTTCATGGCGCATACTAGAGCGCTTTTGATAGCTTTCACATCCGCCATTCGCAGTGTTTTCTGTATTTCAGAGTCCCGGATGCCGTCGATAAAGTACTGCAGGGACAGGATTTCCGTTGTTTCTCTCGGGCAATCCGTAAAGGCGAGATGGGCACCCTTTCAACATCCGTGGCGAGATCTTGGAGTGTTTCGGTGGGCTTCTGTTGACGGGATTTCAATTGAAGCCTACTGTAGTGTTTCAAACATTTCTTCCCAAAGCGCAGCTGCAATGCGCCCGATAGAGCTTCGAAGTCTACTCTCTGGTTTTCGGGAAGTGTCTGCAGAATATTTGCTCTCAAAGAAGTGGTGAGATGACAGGCCTTAACTTGGGAATCCCATCCATTCGCTTCCGCAACTACAGAAAACTGTGTCTTACGGACTTGCCAGGAGGTCTTCCCATCATATGTCGATAGCTTCAGAGAGGAAGGTGCAGGCATGGGTAGAAATGTAAAACTATCTGAATTGCTTCCTGCCGTCGCTACGAATTTCTTCAAAGTATCAACTTCTTTCGCAACTGTAGAAACCTTGTCATCGATTTGGTGTTGAACGACAGAAACTCTTTCTTCAATTTCTCCAACTGTGTTTTCAACCGTGTCAATTCTGTTTTCTATACCTTCAAATTTGTTTTCTATTATGCAGGTGATTTCCCTTTGATGCAGATGATTTGACCAATTTTCATTTCTTCCTTAACTGCCTTCATTTCTTTTTTACAGATTCTTGAACAGTTTTCATTTCATCTTTAACAGATGCTGGACCAGTTTCCATCCTTTCTTGACCAGTTCCATCTTTTCTTGGAATGCGGCAAAGGCAGACACGAACTGTCTCAATTGTTCTTCCATTGCTCTAATGAATGGCATTAAAATAATCGCACGTCTGACACCAAAACTTGTTGCTTGCGTACATGTTCGTAATGGATTGAATGCACAAATGGATAAAAAGTTAATAAAATTTATTCTTTTCAAAAGAAATAAAACGAAATACTGAAATATTTCCTCAGAGATATTCGTACAATATCGCAATATCTCAAACGTTAAACAGAGCTCATTTAAAAACACATAAACTAATTCTATCTCACAGAGAAATCGCTACAATCAATAACAGCATTAAATAAACAAACAGTTGGCTTAAAACAGCTACAACTACGACAACTGAGATGAGATGTTTTAATTCGGCTTTTATAAGCTTTTTGATTATTCACTGGAACATTCTAAACCTATTTTCTCGACTTTTCTCGATTTTTCTGGATGGCAACAGCAATTACGAGATATTTATTAAATATTACATGTACGAGCTCTTTTATTTTTACTTTTCCGATGTAGCTTTCTCTTCAAAAGTCCTCTGCGTTGCACGGGCAAATAAAACAATTTTAATTACAATTCTAAATAAATAGCTGAGTAAATAGGAAATCCGTAACAATATTCTAAAATCCAGTAAAGTTTGTGTTTGCCAGTGAGAGTCATATTGTCGGGAATTATCGCATTTCCAATACGTACCCTCGTGGTGTAAGTGGTTAGTACGTTTGGTTAGCAAAATGGAAGATCCGCGCTCGGATTCCCGCGTGATTTCTACTGATACTGATGATACTGATTTCTTAGCGTATTCAGCTTTAAGAAAATTTAATCATTTTTAGAGTACAGCCTGAAATAAAATGTGGTGGACGCGTCACCAATCGGATTTAGTGAGCTATATCTTTTGTTTCTCTCCAGTCGTCCTTTAAGTGGGAAGATTGTAAGAAATTATTGCATTCTTCCGTACGTCCTCTTGTCGTGTGCTTTGTCACTAACTACATACAGCTAGCAAATTGAAAGATCTGTGATTCGAATCCTAATGAAGGCATAGCTGACTGTTTTTTACAATTCCTGTTTCGAAAAGCGAAATTGTCTTTATACGCAAAGGCTATACCACTAACTAGTATTACGATTACTGCTTAGAGATTGAATCTACAATTATGTGATGGAGCTTATTACGGAAATAAATTTAGAGAGATTCCTTACTTGCAACTATGTACCATTTTCCTGAGAACTGTTTTATTATAAATTCTTAAAACTCAGAGGGAATTGTGAATCATCGTATATTTATATACATTTTACCTTTCCACAGGACAGTGTTTTTCTGTGTTAGTTTCCAAGTGTTCTTGGTTTAGGCTACATAATTTTATGTAATTTTAAATGCATCAGACTATTTTGTTCTTGTAAGCTTCATTCTAGCTTTTTATCGGTTCTTCCTCTAGGCCACCGTTCAGAGCTGCTGATCCAATGCAAATTTACACGATAATACTAAAGGGCATCGACATGATAGATTTCCCAAGAACAATACCCAAAAACGCTCAACATCTCATCAAGAGGCTCTGCAGGGATAATCCAAGCGAAAGATTAGGATACCAGAAAGCGGGAATTGCAGACATCAAGAAGCACAAGTTAGTATACCACGTACTTAAAATTAAGATATTCTTGCCAAGTTAAAAGATTATTCTGTTATCTTAGATCCTTTTATATTTTTTTTTCAAATTTTAAATTAATATTCTTTGTTTTTCGAGATGGGGGCATAGTTTATGAATAAGAATTGAAAGGTACACATTTGACTGCCATGTGTGGGTATTTAATTAATAAACTACATTGAATTTAATACAGTAAAATTATTTTGTTGAATTAAAAGACTCAGATAAAAATTTTGAATATTCTGATTGACAAAATACGTTTTTTATAGAAATAATTCATTTATTAAATATTTTGGTGTTTGTTTATATTAAACAGAATCATGTATATTTAGAGTGCTCCTGTGCAAAATCGTCCATCAGTTATAGATATTACTATCGTTACGTTATACATAATGTTCAAACCGTACTTCTTCAAATTTAAAGTACACCTTTGTCTTTAGATGGCTGAAAATTAATGCTTGCCTCAAATTCAATGATGTCTGGAGTATAAGTATGGTGCGTGTAATTATATCACAACGTGTTAGTGAAATATTAAATGTTCTGATAGTTGGTTACAATAATAATCATTAATGACCACTATTCATTTTACAAAACAAAGAAAATGTGCCTGATAATGAAATTATTTGCAAAAGATATCACCTGGGCTTAACTCATAGATTGTAGGCGAACTTAATGAATGTCTACTTGAAATGCGTTAAATTAACAACTAATATCATCATGCATAAGCTGTTATTCATATGCAAGGTGTTTATAAAGTCCCGGACCCATTTTGATGTTTAATAACTCATAAAATAATGAAGATATGAACAAACTTATGGCATTTATTGATGGAATAACTTATATATTTTCCTTTTCAGGTTTGAATATCTTTACTTTTGTAAATATCGTCTGCGCGTGTGGTTAATTTCAGATAATTTAATTTTCCAGTCTAAATATCTGTACTTTTCTAAACATCGTCTGCTTATTAATTGCGTTTTTCTCTCTTTTGTTTTTGGCAACTATTGCAATGTTATGTTTACTTTTGATGTGTTTGTTCTAGTACTTTGTATGTGATGTTTTATTCGACCGGATATTAAGGAGAATGCATACACCACAAGAGAAAGCACAAATTTTATGGTGGTTCATAGAAACGAAATCCATAATGCAAACACAGAGAAATTGCAGAAGAATTTACCAAAAAGATCCTCCATCCAAAAGCAGCATCTTGCGGTGGAAAAAGAATTTTCTAGAAACTGAAAGTATCGCAGATAAGAAACGTTCCGGATGTCCCTGCACAAGTGATTTTGATGTTGAGCGTGTCAGAGAGACATTTTTACACAATTCTAGAAGATCTGTATGATCAGCGGCAAGAGAACTGGATATGCCAATTTCGACTGTGTACAAGGTTATTAACAAAAATTAAGACTGCATGCATATAAAGATCAAATTGTTCAAGTTTTAGAACCGGACGATAGGCCTAGGAGGATTGCCTTTGCAACAGATATACTAAGGAGGATAGAAGATGATGCTGAATTTCTGAAGCGAAGCATCCTTTCATCTTTCTGGCATACCGATGAAGCATCCTTTCATCTTTCTGGCATTGTTAATCGCCATAATGTGCGCATACGGGGATCTGAAAACCCCCATGAATACCGTGAGGCACAAAGGGATTCCCCAAAGGTTAATGTGTGGTGTGGACTAATGCACGACCGAGTCATTGGGCCTTTCTTTTTTACAGAAAAGACGGTCTCATTAATCGTATACTTAGACATGTTGGAAAACTTCGTATTTTCACAACTAGAAGAGCTTCAGCCACATGTCTTTTTGCAACAAGATGGTGCACCACCTCATTGGGGTACCATCGTTCGTAGTTCTTTGAATGACCGTTTTACAGGAAGATGGATTGGGCGAGGCGGTCCAGTTCCTTGGCCACCCAGATCACCTGATATAACGCCGCTGGACTTTTTCCTTTGGGGATTTGTAAAAGACAACGTTTACAGGAGGAGAGTGTCGAACATTGATGACCTAAAAGCCAGAATTACAACCACAATAGCCTCTGTGGATGCCGACATGCTTGCCGGTACCTGGCTTGAAATTGAATATTGACTTGATATTCTCCGCGCGACGAAGGGGCACACGTGGAAGTTCATTGACGAGGGTCATGAAACTTTTTGCGTCTATCTAACCATTTATGTTATTTATTTTAATCTATCTTTATTATTTTATGACTTATTGAACATCAAAATGGGTCTGTGGGACTTTATAAACACCCTGTATTTTATCTGGCGACACCATATAATACCGCAACGTGGGAGTTACAAATGTTTTAAACGACAAACTCATTTTACCGAGATGAAAATTCTTACAAAATTCCAGACAGCTATGTTTTCCTTCTAGGCTGAGAGAATGTGCGGCTTTTGAGATGATATTGAAAGACTGCTAATACAATTCGCAGTAGAAATAACTACTGGATTTTATATATAAATAATAAACATAAGATATGGATTGGGCAAAGTATTTGGTGCCACAACACACTTGCTGCGTGAATGGTTTTAGGCCTTTTTATCTCACTTCGTACTGTCATTCCGTGGCAGCTTATTTTCCCGATTGTGCATTCTGCGAGTTTTTTGGGGGTAGCTTACATCTAAGTTTAAAAAAGAAGGCGGAGAGCACCAGTGAATTGAACGATGTTATCAGACAGGAAATCACAGCAGCACCACTAGGCATGACTAGGAAAATGCCGAACTCCGGAGCAAAATTTCGGAACTGCATTTATTGCTTATGTCCCTGTCGTGGAATGTCTGCGCATGTCGGAGTTCTTATTCGGAAAACTAAATGAATTATCTCATACAAAATGATGAATGAGGACGAATTATTGACTTTAACAAAAATGGTATATATAT
>KK117325.1:71947-143526 GCA_000611955.2 Stegodyphus mimosarum
AGAGTGTAATTGTATTTAAAATGCAAAAAGAAATGGTAACTGCCGTTAAAAGGTTCGGTTTATGGACACTAAACATTAAAACATTAGTTCCGTACCTGATGAAATTTAAGTTTCTATCAAGGAGCACCTCACAGTCTTGCAGACAAATCTGAAAGACTATTTTCTTCTAATTCATAGCAACAACGCATGGATAAGAAACCCTTTTATAATTAATGTGGAGAGAATTATTGGATTATTTAATCAGAATTAATTAATTATTATTTAATCAAAGACGGAATTATTGGATTCAGATACTGATTCCATAACTGAACTGCCGACAAGTATAGCGCTTAAAAACATCTTCGATGAAATACCTTGGATAGATTTTTTCCTATCTTGTTCTCAATAGTATCCGCTTGTGCAGCAAAAGGCAATTAAGTGTCTGATATTTTTTGTTACAATTTACACATGTGAAACACTTGTTTTATTAGGACCTTCTCTTCACTTGTTCTTCTAAAGCATAAATACGGAAACCGATTAAATATTGAATCATGTTTAAAAACAAATTTATCCGTGTTTAAAAATAAAGCTGTGAAATTTAAGAATAAACTTGTCATATTTTTTTGTAGATTTGCAGTTTCTAGTTAACGAGAAACAGCAGCACTTGCCATTAAAACGTGTTTTACTTTTTTACATTTTTGTATGTATTTTTGTCATTTTCATAATGAACGAAAAATATGAAATTTAAAATTTACTTAATTTACCAAAAGGTTATACGTATTCTTACTGGGTCACGAAGAAAAAATATTAAAACAACCGGTCACGGAAAAAATGTTTTGGGAAATTCCTGATCTAGACAATCACATTTTGAATATATGATGCTTAATTGTAGCTGAGAATCTAGACATACGAGACATAACGAGACATTTTTACCCCAAAAGCTCTGGACTTTATATCTTGTTTGCTATTTAATTAGTTTTTTCCTCTTTTAAAACTGCTCAAATTGTTTTTACAATAAAATTAATTTATATAAACTGTAGTCTAGTTAATTTTCATAAACTGCAATATTTTTTTTATATTTTGGTAAAGATACTCTTTCTATTGCTTATATATTCTTGACTATAGCTTAGCATTTAAGTCTAACATTCTAAAACACTTCATATCTCTCTTTAAATCTTTCATATTTTATTTTTCCGCGAGTAATCTGAAGAGGCTCGTCGGTATTGTCTGTTTAGCAATATTTTATCACACGTTACATTGTTAGTGCTACTTGTTTGCAAATACTTTTTTTAAATGCTTTCTTTTATTTTAGATGAAGATGATGATATGAAAACGTTTGACCCTTTTTAAATTTAATCTCGTAAATAGCGCCATTAACTCGACCTATTAATTGACCCCGCATTCTAACGTCTCATTAATAAATTAACATTAATTAACTTACCAACGATTTCGTCCTTATAGATGTTTAAAGCTAGTACTCAGCGCATATTTAAACATGAAAAGATTAAGTGTTTTATAAAGAATGTTTCAAACTTTTACAAGAGGAGGAATTTAGAAACTGCTTTTTCATTACACAGATAGCATTCTTCAGTTTAATAGGAAGAAAATTATTAGTTACTCAAGAAGCATGTTTAAATTAAAATAGTCAACTGTTGAATTATTTGAGCAATATTAGTCAAGCAAAGATTTCAAATCGTTTTAGCCTTTTATCACTAATATTTCAACATATACCATAATGAAACATCTAAACTTAAAATTTAATCTTTATTCTGAGTATACAGCTTTTCTTGATGCACATTTCCTTCACCCACGATTTTTACGTAAACGAGGAGAGAAAAGAGTTTTAAAAAATTGTTTCCCATCCGAAAGTTAATTACTCTTTTTTGGTCAAAATTACGATATAAGCTGCTTAAAATTAATTAGGCATTCGAAGTAGTTTATTCAGACTAAAATTTAAGCTCATAATTTCAAATTGATCAATGAAATTGAATTATATTTCCAAAACACTAATCTATGGCTAAACTGAATATGAAGGTCCACGATCTGAACCAAATGCTGTGTGCAGTGTTATATCGGTATCTAAAAATGCATAGATATGACTCTATTATAAGGGCTTCAAATGCATCGTTTTGATGTAGATATCACTAAAAGCACATGTATATGTCTATATATATGCATATTTCTATATAATATATTACTAATTAACTGAATCTCATATATTACTAACTAAAACAAACACTATGTTTCGTAAGATTAAAGGAAGCTGTTATTTTCAGAATATCACTTCTTTTGTTAAAACAAAGTTGACATAACAAATTTCTTAAAATAACTTAACTCAAAAAACTATTCAATTTATAAAAAGTTATTTATGGCAGTTATATAAGACATACCAGTGTTAATGAAGTGTTTATAACTGTAAAAGGGAATTAAGCGAAAGTTCCAAGCATTTTTAATCTTACAGGCCAAAAGTGTCATACATTTTATATATTATCAGTTCTACTTTCCAGTGACTTATTAAAAATATCTCGAAGCCTATAAAACATATCAAACTTTACAAATTAGAAGCACGTGATTCATATGAAATAACTGCGATCAGTTGGTTAGATCAGTAAGTTAGTTACACACTTATTTACATTTGAAGTTACTCACTAACTTAAAATTTTTCTACGACATTTTATATAACAACGCTTTAATTAAACAGAGACTTAAAGTAAATCTATAGCTTTGCAGCTTTTTCATTTTTTTTAAAAAAAGGCTGTTACAAAAACAAAACATATTATCTCTAAGCACTGGATGATTTATAATGTGAGAAGCCCACATCATTTGAACTCTTAAGAGTTCCTCCTCTTAACACACAGTGTATGTTTGGTAGTTTTTTAAATCTAAATGATGATTTGTCGGTCCCCTGGAAAGAGGAATCCCTCGCTTTTGCAACTTACACGACCCCATAAATCTGCCACTGTCTGTGAAATCTATAAAGAGAGTTTTGTATCCATTCATATTTGCGAGAAAGGGTTTAAAAGGCTTAGAAATGTTTAAATTAATATTAATGGCAAAAAATGAGCAGGAAGATTGAAAGATTTTACATGATGGATACATTGCGAAAACATGAGGGAAGGGTTAGCTTTGCCACTGGAGGACTTGGTAAATGAATATTTACGACTTTTCACAGCAAACATAATAAATAAAAATTTGATGATCTTTTTCAAATACCTAGTGTTTCTATATAAAAGCGTACTTTCCAAACGTTAAGGAACAAACAGATTTAGGCCATATAAAAAAGATAATAAGCATAAAATTTAGCACAAATACTGGAATCCTTATTGTGTTTTTTATTTATTCTATTATTTGTACTTTAAATAATCAGTGTGTTAGTTTGGTAAAATAACGCAAGTAATGAAACGACCACAAAACTGAAATTTAGTATGAAATATTTTCAACCTTGGCATAAATCCAGACGTGACTTATTATCCCCATGCTGTTGATCAATTTATTGAGACAATACAACTGAGAGCGAAATCCATACGCACCATATTTCCCATTGGAGTTCACTGGGTGATCTCGGAGGGGTAACAAGATAGCCTATTTTCCAAGATGGTTCTAGAAATTTATAGTTGATTTTAGTCTCATGATCTTACTCGTTAATCCATTCACTAAATTCTATGGCTTCCAAGTTAAGGGCTAACTACAGCTACTCTATGCAGGCCCATTGTAAAAAATTCCCTAAACATTGGTGGAGGCATTGGCAAGTCGTATAGCTGGCAACTAACTTCTGGAATCTTAAATGGTTTCAGAATATTCATTCAATGTGCAACAATTAGAAACAATAACTTGAAATCAATGTGTCTAATCTCAAATATATTCTTTAAAAGTCTGCATTCAAACGTTTTAAGATTCGCTAGCTGCCTTTAGCAAATTGTTTTCATAGCATCAAAAGTGTTAGCTTAGTCTAACTTGCTTCATTAAAACTGTTTGTGCCCCCAACTCTACTATGGAAAACAATTTTCTCGTTGACGTTTTTTCTTACTGAAAACTTTAAGTTACGTTTCATACAATTTTATCATATAATGTTTCTCAAGCAAAACTGTAATAAGCCTGAAGACCTTTATTTATTTCATTTCTTAAAGTTATATCTTACTTCTACGGCCAATTATTCAAGGAAAATATACTAATGTAATTGTTTTGAAGTAGCCTATATAACTAATAGCCTTCGTCATCCAAATTAAACATAGCCTAAAGGGTTAAAGCCACTGAACACTGATAGTCTTAACAATAATATTAGTTTCCTTCAGGACTCGATTTTCGATGCTATATTGATCTGGTTTCTCCTGTCGCTGTAGTGTTGCCATTAGAATTGATGAGTGTAATTGAAGTGATAAGGTACGGTGATTTAATCAGTACAGTGCTGATTTTAAAGACTGTGCTCTGATGTTAAATATGTACTAAATTTTGTACTGTTATAGGGTTTCCGTCAGTTCATCTAACGTATTATTCAAATTTTTGTTATCTCTCCTGAACTCCTCAACGTCGCCTCGCATTTTCTCGCCAAGATGTAAATTTAAAGTTAAGTGAAGTGAGTACTTAAACGAGGGAATTTTGGAGTTTACTCAGAGCGTGTTTTCGCTAGCCAAGGCAGGCTTCTTTTCTTCCCTTGCTGTTACGGAGATACTCACCTTGGGACCATTTCGAATAATTGTCACGCCTGTTAGGTCTGTTGAGTCAACCTAAGTCAGCTGTAACTTAACGTGCTAATCCAGCATTATTCTATTTAGACTTGAATTGATTTGTATAATAACGTTAAATTCTCTCATGCTACTTTTTTTACGCCATGCAGAATTTCGTGACATGTATATAGACGACCTGTACAACTGTAAGATTCCTTTGAAATCTTGATTATTGAAGATTGCTGCTATAATATTTTCTACTTGTAAGAGTAAGCAAACTCAATCTGAAGACTAGAATGTCTTCAGTTTTGTGTTATTTAAAGTTAAATATCTAAACCTTTAAGACGCTAATAAAGTAAAAACTCATGAAGTGATGATATACGTTTACTCCGTTGCAAAACCTTTGCTACTGAATTGTACCTTTTTGAGTATAGAATACTTTCATCTAAATTCTTTATCTTTCAGGTATTAAATATGAATCTGCTAACACATTTTCAGTTTTCGTTATTATATAAATTGTGCCTTATAATATTATATAACGACTATTCCATAAGTGAAACATCAATTAAAAATTGATGTTTAACTTATCATGTTGTATACAAAACATGAATGTACAATCATAAATCAATGCAATTTCATTGTGAAATGAAAAATTACTGGTAAATTGCTTTGAAAATTGATAGCCGGTAAAACGCAGTCACTGCAATTGCAAAATACACTGCTGAAATAAATTAAGAGAATTTGCATATTTTACCGAATTGCATGAAAGAACTGAACTGAAGGAAAAACCACTGCTTCTAGATGAAAATGCAAATCTTGTACGGCAAATGCGTAAGCGTACACATGTGTGTAGGCGGAGCCAGTAGAAAAACAGGCTTTATAAGCGCGTAGAGGATAAGACGAATTGTGTTCGCTAGCACACCTCGGCGAATTTCTTGGTGTTATCTTGCAGCAATCGGTTAAATTCACATCCGAATAATAAAAATGAGTAACCATCAAAGTTTAGATGATGGAATAAGGTGGCGAATTGTGGGGAAGCTAGAGGCAGGCCAGTCGCAAGCCCAGATATGCAGAGAGTTTAATTTAACCCCCAGCGTCATGTGTAACCTACGGAAACAGTTCCAGGATACTGGATCCATCGAGAGAAAGCCTAGGCAAAGTCGTCCAGTAGTCACAACGGTCAGAGAAGATCGCTATTTGTCCATTTTAGCGAGGCGTAGCAGAGGGGTTACAGTTTCTCGGCTCTCTCGGGACCTGATGCAGCGACAGGAACCCGTGTAACAAGGGTGACTGTTTCCAAAAGACTGAATCAGAAAGGGTTGTTTGCCAGAAGACTGGCTGTTTGCATCCCGCTCACGTCTACGGACAGGAGAGTCGGATTACCATGGTGCAACTAGCATAGTGATTGGAGTACGGAGCAATGGGCGATCGTTCTGTTCACCGACGAGTCCCATTTTAGCCTAAATACCGATTCTCGCCATACTTTCATATGGAGAGAGCCAGGGACCCGCTATCTATCCTATGTCCGCGAAATCAAACATTATGACGGTGGCGGTGTAATGGTCTGGGCAAGCGTCATGTTGGATGGCCGCACACCTCTCTACGTCTTTGACAGAGGCTCTATGACTGGTGTGAGGTATAGCAATAAAGTCTTGGAGTCCTATGTTCGCCTTTTCCGGGGTGCAGTGGGCCCCGAGTTCATCTTACAGGATGATAACGCGAGGCCACATAGAGCTCTTCTGTTCGACGAATTTCTTGAGAGTGGATGGATTGGCCAGCCAGGTCTCCAGACTTCAACCATATACAGCATGTCTGAAACGCTCTGGGGAGGGTAATTGCAACTCGCTACCCCCCTCCGAGAACCATCCAGGAACTGAAACAGCGTTGCTGAAGGAGAGGGACCAATTTCCACCGGCACTGACAAACTGCCTTATTTCAAGTATGACATCACGCTGCGAGGCCTGTTGGTTGTAAGAGGGGACCATACCCCCTGTTAACCCATTTCTTTTGTGTCTCCTGCAACAAGTGTTTCAGACCTTCAGACTCCCATGAGTGTTACACATGAACATGTGTATATATTATAACTATTGAATGTTTATTTTGTTTGTATTACATCAACCTATGTTCACACCAAATTTTATTAAAATCTGTCCATATAGTTCTGCAGATCGTTGATCAAACATGAAAATTCTCTTAATTTATTTCACCAGTGTATGTCATCAGTTACAACACAGGATGCGTGCATTAGGTTAACGCAGTTCTATATCATCCTCCAGCTGCAGCCTGTTGGTGATCAAATTGTTTCAAAAGAAGACAGATATCTATCTGCTCCATTGAAACAAAAAAAATATGGAATGTTTACTGGAAGACATTTTCTGTTTATGTGCTTCCCTAAGTCGTTTACGTAAAAGCTCTCAACTGCATTCGGTGCATTTTCCGCAGAGAGCAGATGATAATGGAGCAAAGTAATAACGACAGGACGTTATATATTATATAACGCCATGCTATGTTGAACTAATCTTTCTTTTTTTTAACTTTTCATACTTTCTCTCCTTCATTCAAATGTTCACTGCTTCTTATTCCAATCAATATTTTAGTTTTAGTAAATTCAGTTCACAGTTTGAGTGAGTTATTCCAACAGCATAAAACAAACGCTTACAATTCGCTTCATATCCGGAAATAGGAATTCCTATTTTAATCTAACTCCACACTGTTGCGCCAGAGCTTGCCGTAAATCTAAGAAATTTCTAAATGTTTGAAATGAAAATGGCTTTCTCATCTTCATAAAGCGTCTGCTTTCAAAACCAATTATATGGTAGGTCACATAAAATTCAAATTATTTATTTCTATTCAAAATCAATGACCAGAAGCTAAACTATAATCACAAAATACTTAATCCTTAGTCTTCATACTATTCACATTTGAATAGATGTTCAAGCTCTCTGATAGGAAATATGGATTGTATCCTCTTGAAGAATTTGGTAAATTAAGATCAGATATCAACAGATTGAGTGCCCAAAGAAGTACGAGGGTCACTCTGGGTTTTTTTAGATGCAGCTAAATGATACAAGGTAAACTTATCAAACAATAGGTGTGTTCAAAGAGTTTTCTCCCACATCTATGCACTTTTGTTGTTTATTCTCCTAATATTCACATCTTGAAGAATTTTTGAAAGGCCCTTAGTGATCAACCGTTAGCTGTAACTGTCTTCTGTCCCTCTAACTTTATGGTTTCGACCAGCCTCCTACTTCTGAAAAAAACAGCATACATTACTTTTTGCATTGCTCATTGTCTTTTCACTATTGTTATAAGGTATTTCTCCCGCCTTCTTAGCACGCCTTCGTGGTGCAGTGGTCAGCACACTCGGCGAGTATTCGGGAGGTCCGTGGATCGACTCCGCGCAAAGCACTGCTCATTTTCTCATCCCCTGCTTCCGAATGAAACCTAATGACTCTACATTGTTAGTTAGGGAGAATCTTCAAAGGCACATACTTTACATTCTTGATGTGTTGGCATGCGAAAATACTTGGGCAGACGTGATCTTTGGGGTAAATAATCAGTCTTTACAGTGAGCCAAGTTTGAGAGCCTCTTCTACCTAGTGTACTGTATCATTTGGTAGGTACAGTGATTATCATTGATTAAAATTTCTTCGTATGGCAGACACACATTTTTGTGACTATAGCTAATAAAAGACTTCCTATATGTTCTTCATCCAACAAAGAAATTCGACCTCTACCAAAATCTGTAAACCATTTAAATACAGTAGCACAAAATGTAACTGCATTTCCATGTTCTAACTATAGAAGATGAAGATTTTCTTCTTGACTTATACCAGATCTAAAATCATTGCAAATCATAGCACGATAATATGCTCCATTTAGCTTTATTTTCCTTTCTTTAAAAATCTATTTTTCAATAGATTATAAAGCACTTTCTTCCTTTTTTCAGCATTCCTTCGGGGTGTAACTGGAAGCACACTAGACGCGTATTCGAGAAAATCAGGGCCGAGTCCCGGCGAGAGCACTGCACATTTTTTACGTCTCCTGCTTCAAAACAACTAATGCCTATATAAGATATATTGCAATTTTTGCTATAAATTGTCGTCTGCGGATATAAAAGAACTCAAATTTACATATCTAACAAATGAGTGTTTTATTTGTTTACTCATATTTTACGCATATTCTTTACTCTTGTCTCGAACATTTCAGAGTTATCTATGTATTTGCTCTAACAAGTTCACTAAAATCCTTACTAAATATGCCTTTGAAAATGTTGGCCTAGGCTCTATCATATTCCCCAATGTACTTGAACTCATCTATCAACAATGAATTCTTTAATGATTCATGTGGCATATTTATTGTCCAATGTAATTGAAGTACTTGTGCGTACATGAGTCAACCTGCTTAAGTGTAAATTTGTCAACAGGGTATCCACAAAAGGATTACTGCCAAAATGTCGCTGTAGTTTCTTCTCACAACTGGAGGTGATATCGAACTTAGCTAATGAATTAAAGTTAGTACCCATCAGTTCTTATAAAATGATTGACAACAGGCTGATAAGCAATTTTGTTTCTTCTTTTTCTTCGAACAACTGTCAGAAAACGAGCATCAGAAGTATAATCCGTTTAGGACCTGGAACTGCTCTTTTTAAAAATAAAGGTTTTTGTAGAGACCTATTCCATAGCTTATTAATGGGACTGCGATTAGCATTTAATTGTCTTATCGTGTGTCTTCTTATGACAGCTGGCATTAATCAACTGCATTCTATCTCTGTAAACCAGAGAAATAATTTCTGTAAAATTTCATGCATAATAATTCTCTTACTAAGCTTTAGTATCTGCTAAGACTTTTCCGCTTGAACGGTAATGGAGCTCCATTACTCTAAAATTAAGTGTCTGCATTGTTGGATTACTAGTTTCCTTAAGTTATGCACATATTTTTCTAAGTTTTTATTACTACCCTCAATGCTAAATACATTTCATGTTTTGAAATGTATAAAATAAATGGCCATGTTCCTTAACTACAAGACGGCAACGTAAACACAAATGTTCTTCGCGATTAGCAAAATATGGAACAATAAAGTGTTTTTGTTAGTTTCGCTCAGGTAAAATCATACCTCAGAATCCTCGTTATCGGTTGTTAACTAGTGAGTTCAGCAGATAAAGAATTTAAGTTATAATGTTGTGATTATAAGGATATTCTACTGAAGATTTGAATACAGTTCTTTGCATTTAAATTTCTTAGTTACTTTTTCTTTTGCAGATTTACAATACTATGTAAATAATTATAAACATCTCCATGAATAGAACTTAAAGACATTCTTGCTGTAAGCGCTGCACACCCACAACATCTTTTTTTTTAATCCTCACGAGAAAGTTTACCAAACTGAATGCCAGCTTCCACTTACTATCAACTTTTTAAAATGTCACTACCCATCAGAATCTTTTACAGCAAAAGGAAATACGTTACGTATTCAAACACTTCAAAGGAAAGAAAACTACTTTGCATCTTTACCCGAAAGTATATTTTATTTATATTTCCACAGGTGGTTCCAGAGCTTTTACTGGGAAGGTCTGCGAAATCAGAACTTGACTCCACCTATAATCCCAAAGGTAAGCAAAGAATTCTATCAAGGTCTTCGATGAGATTCGAGAGTTCGTACAGCCATTCTAAGCTATAATCGAGAATTGAAAAGAGCTCGCCTCTAAGCCATTCGACTCCTGCAGAGCGTCATATTGAGTCTAGACATGTTTTTATTACAGGAAAAGTTCAGACTTTCTTGGAATTTTATAGAGCACTTTCGGAATGAAGAAGAAAATTGTTAATGGGGTTATTATAAGGGAAAGTGAGATTATAGGAGGAAAAAGCATTAAAGATTTGCATTATACCTTCTCGTTTTAAAATTATTATATCCGTAGGAAGTTCTGCATTGGAGATACCTAATATATGGCATTACGTGCAATTTATTTGCTTAATCATACTGATGATAAAAACATTAATGTTGTTATTAAATATAATTACATTGTTTTGTTATATTTGTTGTGTGTATAGTATTTATATTTGTTGTTTATCGTTGAAATATTATGTATATGATTTATATTGTTTGACTATTTATAAATAACTCATTTCTTTAAGAACAATTTACTGTTATTATCCGAAACTCAAATTTTAGGTTTGTGTGTTTTGGATGATTAATATAGTTAAGCAAAAATGAGTGGAAGGTGATCTGATAGTGCTACGCAACATCACATGAAAATTTAATGATTACAAGCTCTTCTTACGCCAATTCGATAGCTGATAATCACAGATTATTCTTCTTTACTTAGATGAGATATAAGATGATTTAAACACCTTTCTAAATTAGAATTAAACTTAAACCTTTTAAAATATAACAAAAAGAGTCCAAGCTGTGCATTAAAACTTTTAATAGGAAAACATTTCAGTAACAATTGCCCATTTATGCCTTGGGATCTTGCTTTAATTCGATATCACTGCCATAAGACTTCTTTCAACAAGAAACGAAATAGTAATTTTCCTAACCCATAAAGAAATTAAACACTGGATTTTGTGATGATTAAGCAGAACTGGGTATCAGTCCATATTGATTCTCCTGTAAAAACTTTTTACTGTTAACGTTTGGATAGAATCGAGTCCAGAGAAGTAATTTTCATAATGAGTCATTATCTGTATCTCTAGACCCTTAAAACTCTAAGATTTTGAGTTATGGGTATCCCTTATAAAGTTTATGTGAAATAAACGTTACAAGTATAGAGTTTATTTCATTTTTTCTTGAAACATTTATTTGAAATAAACTTTATATGGCATCTCCACAACTATATTTTTCATATTAATTCTTTTACGTACCTTCTAGTTCTTACTTCGGTATCTACTAGAATGCAAACTGTTTAAGTGACAAGAAAAGTGTTAATTTAAAGAAATTATTGTGGCAACCGTTATTTACACTCAGAGGTTCGACATATCATAAAAGCGACACTGCATAGAACCAACAATAAAAAGGATCGACTCTGCCTAGGGCCGACCCCTACATACGACTGGCACAATAGTCTGTTACTTTAAAATAGGCATTTCTGGGTCTTTTCACCCTTCCTCACTTACGGTAGTAAGGTGTGTCTCCATTACCATAAAGAACTCATTTGTTGATCTTGTTTGAGACTGCACATCACGTCCGCCTTCATTCGAGCACTTTTCATGAGGTGATATGCACTAAACGGAAATGAAGTGGAGAAAAACAGTTACAAAACTCGATCATCTGCCGCAGCTATAGTTACCATAGTTATCCACTCGGCAAGCCAGTGGTGAAAAATGAATCTAAAAAGACGATTCTAAACAACATATCATAGTTGCTGGCATAGTGTCGAAACGACAAAAGAGAAATTTGGTTATGATGTAGCAATGAATAGAAGGATTAATATACATTTGTCATCTTCACGGAGTCGCCAAGGTAAATGATCGTCATTGCGTACGGTTGATACCAGCTTAATATCAGCACGGCATAGCAATGACGATGGTATAGAGTGGACTTTTCATAACCAAACCAAGAATTTCAATTAACACATAATTAAGAGTGAAAGAATTCGATTAAATAATTATTTGAGGGTCTACATGTATAGAACCGACACTGGAGCAACATAACAATTTTTAGCTGCCTTAGTCGATTATATGTGGTCTCTCTCCTGTATGGCATTTCTGTAACCACTAGTACACTATGTTAGCCTGAAACGACAACGTGCTGTGGATTTAAAGTATAATTTTTTGTCTGTTAACTCTTTGAGGAGCATGAAGAGACGATTAACTTTTTCAGCAAAACTCTTGTTTTATTTACTATGTCAGGTATTACAATGAAATTATTTGTGACACTACACATATTTTGTCCAAGACGCGTGAAAAAAATGACCACTTCTGGTGGTTAGTGTCAGTGACCACCACTCACAGAACACATCCCTATAAATCACTCTCTATAGTACTCATGGAAACAGTTTTCTTTTTCAAACAGTGCATTTTTGCATGTGCTTAATTCCCACACTATTCTTACAGACTTTTTCTTGGTGCTGCAGAGTGCACATCATCGTGATGTTGTCTTCGCTGGCTGATACTTATTTTCTGAAGACGAATTGCTGCATCAACTATTGGCTTATGTTTCTTGACTGCCGTCCAATGAGCTAAAAGAGAACTTCAGAAACGATCAGTATTGAAAACTGCTCACACGAGTGAGTAAGACGTTCAATAGAATAGGTGGTTACTGTAGGTAAGCACCGCCCTTCAAACAGCTAAAACGCAAGATTAAAATCTCATTATTTGGAGCCAAGTTAATTAACAATTGAAGGTAAGTTTGTGTGCTGTGCTTACGGAAATGCTTGAGTAACTGAAATCCTGCAAGCAGTAGTGGCTAGTATTTGTTACGTTTTAACTGTATTGGGAGCAGTTTTAATAAATATTTCATTTGAATTTTAACAGTTTGCTATGTTACTGAAGTACTGCAATCTCAGTTTATAGACTCTATTAGGATTACTGAAACATATAGAAAATCGTTGATGCTTTGGCAGATATTTGAACTCTTGATCTTCCAGTGCTTGCTAGTCGGACGTGTTTCCAACAACACCACGAAGACACCGAGTAGAAATGGAGAAATTCCTTATCACTTTATTTGTGAAGGTGACAATTCATAGCGTCATGGAATGTTAAACAAATGCAGATGGATATTGAATTAGGTTTAATCACACAGCCTGAAATCACGAGTATACAGTGGTAATTCAACATAACTAGCTGTTTGAAACACAGCGGCATGTGTCAACAACCCTAAAGAAATGCTGTCTTTTTCGTTCATACATTTTAGCTCATCTTCGAGTAATATTTTAGTAATGATGGTTGCTACATTCAGCGTTTCTTATGAAGCATGTATTTTTTATGTGAGATTCGCCGTCTGGTGATTAAATTGCAGTTCAGAATTTTCTTAATTTAAAATTATCCATGACTTTAAGCATTTCTTTGGTTATTACTTATTACAGATAGCCAATTCAATAACATGTAATGTTTTAAGCATGTGCCAAGATCTAAGTCACCTTACATAAAAGCCTTATGCTCATTTTTAGAGCTGTAAAAAAACCATGTTTTAAGCAGTGAGCTGAAGTCAAAGTATGTTTCATTGTTAGTGATATTTTACAGTGATTAGAATATGTTTTCCAGGTTTGCGGACCAACAGATTGTAGCAATTTCGACACCTATCCTAAAGACTGCCATGTACCAGAAGATGAAGTATCTGGTTGGGATAACGATTTCTAGCATCTTTCTCTTCGAATTTAAAGGAATCGATCGCTATGGTGCTTCAAAAATAACCTCGCGATGCTATGCAGGTTGCATATTCATCGAATTGCGAGTTGATTACGCCAAACTACTTGTAAAAATGAACTTTTTGCCATATATTTTGTGAAATCATCATTGTGTCTATACAAGAAACTACGATGTAACTGCATTTCAAAAACTGTGTTCTTCTGCTTTTGGGACCTAATATTTATTGAACTAAATTTTATGAAGTATTTAAAATGTACAAGTTGTTATAAACTTTATTGGAAACAATTCATTTATGATGAAATATTAAATTTGGAAGGAAAATATATTAATACAATATTGAGAAATAAAATAATTGATAAAATATAAATGTTTTCTGTTTTTATATTTGCACTTTTCGGAAACGCTAGTTGTTGTTCTCTTATCATGCTTGAGCACATATCGTATTAACTTGAGCACATGTCGTATTATTATTGTTTGAATTAAAGATATAACACTTAAAGAGATTGAAAAAACATGGATTGGCAACAAGATCATTTTGATCTGTCAAATTCTTCTTTTTCACTCCTCCTCTATTTCTAATACGCAAACAGAGGGGGGTGGGGAATTGTTAGAATAGATGGAACATAATTGAAATTTATATTTTTTGTACCTTTTGCACGAATTAATATCAATTTAATGTTCTGTGCTCATGTTTTACTTTTTATAAATGTATTTATTGGACTTTCAATCATACGTTTGCATTTACCTTTTATTCCACTTTCAGAATCAGAAATTTCAGTAAACTTATTCATTAGTAATTGCATTTATTTTCTTCAGTTTACTCTTGACATTCTCACAAAATACTAAAGTCTGGAATCAAGTACGAGCTATTATCTAGCTATAACATAGCTTTATTATTATTTTCTTTCAAAAACTAAGAGATAGATTTCACTTAACGCAAGGAGCTCCATCAGACATAAAAACTGAGTCTTGACAGGAAATAAGGTATTACGTTGGTGCAAAAATTGTTATTTTAGGACTTTTTAATTTATGTTGGATAATCTTTCCTTGTATGGTATAAAGATTTCTGCTTTGTTCAAATATATCCATCATAACTCCGCATCATAATTTCTGTTGGATGCTTGACGGTTTGGGATACACATTAGAAGAAAATTCTTAGTTTTTTCTTCTTCTTACCTTTTGATTGCTCTTTTTTGGTATATAAAATATGTAGATGTATTCAAAATATAAATATATCAGCAAAGCATACTTATAAGAATAAATCCTGTAACCGGTTAAGTTTTTAAGGTTCTATGATACGTATTGATTTAAAATATGTGAAAATTTTGCAGAAACGAAGAAAATGTCTTTCCACAACTTCCTTTTTCTAATTTCAAATATTATAAATATGTGATTCATTTAACTAAACTTGGAATGCTTATTTTGATGCAATCATTTCCAATTTTGTTTTCAGTTCAAATGCTTGGGAGGCAATTTCCCCGTAGTAAGGCAGTTTTTGCTTTCATATAAGGACGTTGAGTTGTGCTGAAAGCCCAGTAGTTTCGAAGAATTCTTCAAGAATAAGTTTTAAGACTAAATTGTTTCAAATTTTCTTTAAGTTTTTACTGATAGCTCTTTTATATCCTTTAAAATCTGTACTAGGTTCTTTCGATTCATGGGCTAATGTATGTCTTGTATGCGCAATTTCTAACATAATTCACAATATAATCTCTACCAGGTGCAACATTTTCAAGCAAACTTAACTAAGTGAAGTAAACTTAACTTTGAAATACTTATGCTTAGGCATTATATCTATATTATACCAATTAACAAAATAACTTTTCAACCTAGCAAAGGAAATTTAAATTTATGATTGGGAATAAAAGAATTTGAATAATTAAAATTTAATTTATGAAAAACTAATTT
This sequence comes from Stegodyphus mimosarum, assembly GCA_000611955.2. NCBI lineage: Eukaryota > Metazoa > Arthropoda > Arachnida > Araneae > Eresidae > Stegodyphus > Stegodyphus mimosarum. The sequence continues at coordinate 87,805 of KK117325.1, forward strand.
TTTCAGTCTAATATTTACACCTACGTATTTCTTGAACGTAATTGTATATTCGAATATGTAATGGCTTTGTGTTCCATACCTAATTTATTCTTTTTAGTACAATTTAATTGTTGTTAACTTCTTGCATCTTGAATAAATAAATTACGTAATTAATATAAATATCAAACAACTTGCTTTCTTCAACATAATTTCATATTCTCATTTTTAATGTCTGCCTAATTTCTTAAATAAGTTCCTTTTAACGATGCATAATTTTATTTTACGACAAACAGAACATTCCAGAACCTTTCTACAGTATTGTGCAATTCTGGGAAAAAGCAGTAATTCCAGTTTCATCATTTGAAAAATCCCAAAAGTATATTAAAAGAATATGGCAACTATATCCCGTTAAAAAGCAAACATAACAAGACTAAACGCGGCTTAAAAAGGGAGAGAAAGTTTGCAATAAATATAATACAATGCATCATTTGATCTGAGCAAAATCCCAAATCTACTCACATTTTTGTTAAATGTGAAAAAGAATTAAAAAACAGTCTATCTATTTTTTAGGCTGAGCTTCGTTAACATGCACTTACCATAATGAAACAGAAATTACTTACTTCTTTATCTATATTTAAATGCTGCCGCTTTTAGACATGTTGTTATTTTAATTTATTTACTGCTATAAATTTAGAAACATGAACTTTAGGAAAATTTTAAAAAAGAAATTTGCAGTCTGATCTTTCAGATCTATCTTATTACCTGAATCATATAAGCAATTTCTCTTCAGCACACGAGAGATAGTTAATTCAAAATCACTTACAGAGTAATCGCAATTCACTAAATCGCAATTTAGTTGATGACCTTGAACAGATAAATCTTACAACTGATTAACATTTACTTGTCCTAGCTGCCGGAGCCGTATTTATGCAGTGTAGCAAAGGCTTCTGGGAGCTTCGGAAAAAATCGATCGTAGACTTTGAAAATGTGTTTACCCAGAATTCCCAGAAAGTCGCCAAGTTGGTGATAACTCACTGAATGTCGTTTTGCAGTAAAGTATGTCGCTAAGACTCGTCAGGAGCATATTTACTTGTGTCTCGCTTTTCTCTTGAGCTAATTTTACAATTTAAAAGTTGTTGAACCATTCAAAAGTAAACAGGATATATGGCATTCTGACCACAAGTGATCTTTCATCACTTGTTTTATTTACTCATTCAACTCACTGATAAATATATAAATTGTGATATATAAATTTTTTTTGGTTTGGCTTACTTGATTATAGCAAAGCGAGCGAAGGCTACGAGGAATGCCTTCATGAAGAACTTTCTAGGGGAAAGTGGTTCGTATTCACATTATACATGGGGAAAACCGCAAAACCATCAATGCAGCCCTGGCTTTCGTCTCGATTAGAACCCAGATCGAACTACTAGTTTCAGCGACTTTATGGCAGGCTTACATAAAACAGAAATGTATGTATGTATATATGTGTGACTATAAAATTAAATGAAATAATGGTTAAATTTATAATCTTCTTGGGACAGCGAGAATTTAATACTGTAGAGTAAAAAAAAGATGAATCAAAGAAAAATATGAACCAAATGAAACGAAGTGTATACATATTTCCATCTGGTGTGTATATTTTCATCGTAACACCTCATCTGGAGGTTAGCTCCTCAAGAAATACAAGGGAACGGCCATGTTGCTGGAATACTCAATGTACAGCTTAATAAAGACGAAAGTAACTTTTACCTAAAAACAAACAAATTAAATGATATAATACAAGTAATCAAATCACTACACTGCTATGCTTACGTTTCTGTTAAAGCTAATGATGTAAAACAAAATGGAGAAACACGTGGTTTAAGTCCGCTCATAAAAATAAAAGTAAAAAGAATTTATTTAATAAAATATGCTAAAAGAGTCAAAATAAAATTGTGTTAATTAGATTAAAAACTTGGAGTTAATTAAATGACTGGACAATTTTAAAACTGTTTTCTGTTAAATATTTCTAACACAAATTGGAAACATTTCTGCAAAACCTCTAAGGACACTTTGATTTATTCTGTATAAGTTTTGAGTATCTAATGAACAAGAAGATTTTGTATTTTTAGTTTTTAGTTTTTTAGTCGCTCAGTTCTTAGTATAAAAAGGCAGAGGGGAGTTAAGGAATTCGGGAAATTTTCCGAAGCTCCAGTTGATATAACAAAGCTGTGTCAGCTGATATGGATGATTTAAAAATCTGATGAAACATTAACAGTACTTTTAAATTTATGCAGCATAAAATAATAAAAACGTAGAAAAAATATTTAGTTGCGCTAAAAAAGGAGTATATGAAACATAGCGAAAATAAATATTTTAAGCTAATCATTTTATGGCGTCTTCGTTAAATTCGTCTAGGTTCATTATCGTTTGATCTAATATAGTCGCGTGCAGAATTAAGAGAATTTTAACATTATATCAAATTTCTTAAAAATTAATGGACAGATTTTAATAAATTTCATATGCATATATATTTACAACAGAGAAAGACATGTACCATTCAAAAGTCATTTATGTACGCTTAATTATCAGTAATGCTCATAGTGCAGGAATACCCAAATTTCACGCGATAATATCGAACTGAAAATGAGTCTAATATGAGGTATATTACCCTCTCACAGCCAGTGAGGTTTCGCAACGTAATGGCACAGCTGAGAAGTCCCAGTGGCAGTCGACCCCACTCCTGCAGCAAGGCAGATTTCAACTTCAGGATGATTGTCGACAAGACGAAATTGCCCTCCTAAGAGAGTTACAGACTTGCTCTATAGGATTAAGTTCAGGAGATCTGGCTAGCCAATCCATGCAGGGAATATCCTCACTTTTTAGGCAATCGACCAGCTACGAACATGTGCTGTATGTGAACGAGCATTGTAGTCCATTAATAGAACTACGCACTTGAAACGTCCAACATTTTTAGGACTCTAAGATCACCTCTCGATACCACATAGCAGCCAGAAAGCCTTTGTCAAACACATGCAAGAGAGTGCGGCCGCCCAACGTAATACCTGCCCAAAACATTACTTATTCATCGCCATAATGATCCTTTTCCCTGATGAGGGAGGATTGGTATCGTGTTTCAGTCTGCCTCCAGATACAGGTACGCTGAGAATCAGTACTCATTCTGATTCTCGACTCATCTTATAAAAACCCACGCTGCTGTACAAAAGTTTGGTATGATGTCTGCATCATGCTAACAGCGCTGTCTTGTGTGCTGCAGCGGGACGCATATAGCGGGTCTTCTGGCATTCAGCCCTACCTCAAGAAGTCTTCGGGTAACTGTAGACCAAGAAACGCGCATTCTAGTGGCAGTATACAGCTCACGTGAGAGATGTGAAGCTGTAGCAGCTGTGTGTCACCGTGCTAAAAGTACCAAATAATGATTCTCATTCGTCATTGTGGATATTTGTCGTTCTTGTCCAGATCTTCTCGATACTGGTCCAGTATTCTGAAATTGTTTCCACAAACTGCAGACGACGAGCTCTGTAGCCGCATACGCTTGTGGTTGGTTTGCATCCAATCTACCGATAATTCTCCATCTCACTCTTCACCCATACGTACTTGGCTACTAATTTTATCTGATGCCTTATTACCTTATACCTGATACCTTACTATGATATACTCATTTTACCTGAAACCTTATACAAAGAACCCAACTCTTGCGAGAAATACGGCGAATGTCGTGCAGGAGAACGAGCGTACAAACTTATATTCCCTCCGCAATCACAGCTTCCCAGACACGCACGTATACGCTTACGTATTCCTTTTTGATCATTTGGATAATTCTTCGGCAGCATAATTAATACCCTTCGACTCAGTAATTTTGTTATGCTTTTCCATAAAGGCTGGGTAGCTTTATACAAATCAAGCACTGGTTTTCTAGACGAAATCTTTCACAAAGATGCTCTAATATACTGCTCAAAACAATTAAAGGATATTGCGGTTTTAGGTGGATTTTGTGGCTGGGAAACTTTTTAGCTGATTGATGCATGGTCGACAGACGTAGTAGGCTATATGAGAATAAATTACACATGTTTGGAAGAAAAAAATGCATTTTATTGCGCATTTGTGTACAAAAGGAAAAAAACACAATTTGTGCATATGAGAAAAAAGAATAAGAAAAGGTGTTTTCTTCAAAGGAAATCATTTTCAGTAGGGGGTATGGTTTCCACGGACGGCCAGCAACGTTGAACACCTTTGAGGCATGGAGTCAATGAGGCTATTAATCACGAGTTGGGGTATTCTGTCCCACTCTTCCAGAAGAGCTCTTTCCAGTTCTTGGAGAGTTTGTGGGGGTGGTTGGCGGCCAGCAACTCGTCTTCCTAGAGCGTCCCAAACGTGCTCTATTGGATTCATGTCTGGAGAACACGCTGGCCATTCCATTCGTACGATTCCTTCCTCGAAAAGGAAATCCTCCACCAGGTTAGCACGATGTGGCCTGCAGTTATCGTCCATTAAAATGAAGTCATCTCCGATTGCTGCAGCGTAAGGGACTACAATAGGTCTGAGGATCTCATCCCTATATCGGCGACCAGTCAGAGGTCCATCTCGAATGATGTAGAGGTCTGTGCGCCCGTCAATGGAGATGCCACCATACACCAACACTCCCCCACCGCCAAATCTGACACTTTCGTGCACGAACGCAGGATTATTCCTACTGCCGCGGTCCCTCCAGACGAAAATACGCCTATTATCAGGATGAACAGAAAAACGGGACTCGTCAGAAAAAAGAACATTGCTCCATTCATTTCTCCTCCAGTTCACATGCTCTGTTGCCCACTCCCTGCGGTCGCGACGATGCCTTGATGTTAGTCTAACACATACCATCGGTCGGCGAGCATACAGACCTACACCATGGAGCCGGTTTCGGACAGTCTGAGTTGAAACCGTCCTACCAGTAGCCGAGCGAAGGTGTTGTTGGAGAAGAGTAGCATTCATATTTCGGTGTCTTCGAGCCGTTAACACTAAATAACGATCTTCATTGGCGTTGCTGCCCGTCTACGGCCTTGCCCTGTCTTCGGCCTACACTTCCAGTTTCCAAAAAACGGTTCCAGATCCTGGAAATCACACTTTGTGACACTCCAATGGTTTGCGCTACTTCGGCTTGAGTTTGCCCCCCTTCTAACCTACCAACAACTCTCCAAGCTTCTGAATCGGTTAAATGACTTCGCTGAGACATCGTACTCATCGAAACAAAGCAGTCACTGAATGCCGATCATCCTTGTCTTCATTGTCTTTCATTCAGTTGAAAGTCAAATTTCATTCGCTGCCACTGAAGCGACGTTTTTGACGTCGAACTCAAAATTAGCATACTCCACAGTTTGAAAATCAGAAAAATTTGCATTTGTGATTCTCTTCTTCCATTTTCGGCAAAAAAATTCCCTTATATCTTTATTTTATATAAAACTTACAATATCCTTTAATTGTTTTGTGCAGTGTATAAAGGCAAGGACAATTTGTGAAGTTTGCTTTCTTCATAAATCGGATTTCATAAACAACTGTGTTAAAGATTTGTTTTCTCAAATTATAAGTTAGTTTAATTTCTAACACAAATTTAATTTGGAGAATAAGTTCGTTTAGTTTCTTAAATTTTATCACTATTCCAAACAAAGAGAACGTACTGTAAACAGCGGAAGAATAAACATCGTTGGAAATCAAGAAACTAATGTATAAACTGCGTTAAAGAAAAGAGAGTTTGAGCACCAATTAAGCACTTATCAAAAAATTAATTTATAAATTGTGTTAAAGAAAAAAGAGCATTTAAGAAAACGTTTGAGCAATTTTATTGAGATAAACTCTTTTTTAAAAAAAATAAAACACTTTTTAGAATTTTTTGTATTTGGTAGATTTTATTTACGGACATCAACTAATATCACTAGTTTTATCCTATGCCTTTTCTTTAACTTTTTATTCTTCTCGTGTACAGTTTTGTTTCACGTCTATTGTTTACAATAGTAACTTTTCAAGAGTTCTGCAACAACTGTCGTTTAATCTTCACCCGCTTAGTCGGAATCGAATGCATATATATTCCAGTTTCTTTTTTATCTTAATATCACTACAAATGAAAATGTATATTCAATTAAATATTGCTCGAAAATATAGCTTTTTGGTGTGTTATTATTGTTACGAATTTCACATTTATTTGGCTATTTATTTAGAATTGTAATTAAAATTCCTTTTTATTTCCCCGTGTAACGCAGACGATTTTTGAAGAGAACACTACATCGAAAAAAAAATAAATAAAAGAGCGCGTGCATTTAATGCTTAAAAAATAAATATCTCGTAATTACTGTTGCCATTGAGAAAAATCGAGATTGTTCTACTGATAATAAAAAAAATCTTATAAAAGCCGAATTCAAACAGCCCATCTCAGTTGTTGTTGTTGTTGTTGCTGTTGTAGTTATAGCTATAAAAAGCGAATTGCTGTTTGTTTACTTAATGCTGTTATTGATTGTAGCGATTTCGCTGTGAGATAGAATTATTTTATCTGTTTTGAACTGAGTTTTTGCTAAACGTTTGAGATATTGTGCGAATATCTGTGAAGAAATATTTCAGTATTTTAATTTATTTCTTGTGGAAAGAATAAAAAATTGTTAACTTTTTACGACTTCTGCATTCAATCCATAACGAACCCGTAGGCACGCAACAATATCTTCAAATTTAACAACTTTAAATAGCATTGAACTAATTTTCTAGGTTCAGTAGTGGTCGAACGTTAAAACCGCTAAACTCTGGTAGTTCGATTCAAATTTAAATTTCAGCGAATTGACTAACTGCAAAAAAATTTTCATAAAAACCGCCAGGTAATTCGATTCAAATTCAAATCTCTGCGAATCGACGGCCTGTATGAAAATTTTCATAAAGTTCTGCATATGTAATACGTGTACTAGCCAATTTCCTCTAGAAACTTCCGCGCGAAGGCATCTCTCTTCTTAGGTAGTAACCCTTATAGGCTTTGCCATAATATAATGACATTATTAATTTCCTGCATTGATCAGACCAGCCCCATTTGCTTCTATTATGTGTATGTATAACCTTTTGTTAACTTTGCATATTTTTCTGATCCACAGAAAATCTTCTAAAAAACTGACTTTTTCAAAATGATAAATGTTAAAAGATGCCTACAAACACTGAAAATTATAAATTATATGCTCAAGAACTGGTCTTTCGCCTAATATTTGAAAAATATTTGCTTACAGATACGCGCTGTAAGTATCACTAGATATCTGAGAAACCAAGTTGTAAGCACTTCATTGCTTTCCTGTTATAAGCTCGTAATGCAGTGAACACACTATCAGTCCAGTATTCCTGTGTCTCAGGTTCGATTCCCGATGAAGACTTTGACAGTCTTTCTTCTAAAATATCCAGAACTTACAGAGGAAAAAACAGATAACTTATCTGTTTCTATCTCTTTTTACAGTTCTTTTTTTTTCACCGTAATAGTTTGTTTTATGCTAAGGTAATTTCTTATGGGCTTTATCCTATCTATATTTGTGCTTAACATGCGTATAACTTGCAAGTATATATATATATATGTAAGATGGTAATATAATTTAAATCAAAATAACATGCATAGAAATTACGGACTAGTACAGTAGCGTAAGTCTGGAATATTCGTTAGCAACGTTTACAGAAAATGTTAATATCGAAATAGTTATAAGCGACAGAAGTAACTGATAATATTGTCAACCAATGAGTTGCTACTCTGTAAGTTACCTGTTTAGACATGCGAATATCATGGGCTCGAATTCGGAGAAGAAACGGCTGCTTCTAATTGTTTCACCTTTCTCCTGCGCGGTTGTCTTTTGCGGTACAACCTGAAAAGTGCTCTCGATGGTGATATGCCTAAATGATAGATGGGTTTGGCCTCTCTTGATGAACGCTTAATAAGAAAATGTCAGTCAGTAGTGGAAAGGGTCGATAAAATTTGTTAATTACAAATTTAATTCATAATTTTGTGAATCAAATATGCATTTACTCATTATCCAGCTTATTATCTACCTTCGTAGAGTCAGTAATTTCTTTTGAATGCGAAGCAAATACTAAATAAAAGAATTAAAGTTTAGAATATTAATCATAAACACGGTTTAAATCATGAACTCTAAAGCAACACTAATTACGAGAAGAAATACTTGACATTTGAATGTGGATTTCAGTGAATAAACTTTGAACGTATGTCTAAAGAACAAAAGACATTTGAATATTTCGCAAAGAATATAGCGAATGGAACTAATTAGCTATACGAGAAAATTAATGTCATTATTTGGATGATGACAAAGTTTTATTAATACATTAAAAGCCGTAACAAATTGGAATTTGTTGGAAAATTCAGACAGATGTCTGCTTACTTTTAAAAAAAGCTTTCAAAACTTTTTTTTCTTTTTATTTTGTGAAATTAGTGTTGGCTTCAAAACGAACAATTTCAAACTCAGCTTGTTATCTACTCTAAAAAAAAACAATTTAGAGAAACTAATTGTATGTCTGAGAGTTTAGAGAACAAATCTGAAGGTGTTATCAAGTCTATTTGATTTCTTATAATGAACCCTTTTGTTTTCTTAATACCATAAATATGTAACAAGACAATTATTTAATTGTGTCCTAGATGTTTAAAGGGGGATCTTATTCCGATGAGAAATTAAAGCTATTTTGTATGAAATTACGTTGTTTCTTTTTAACTTAACTATTTTTGCTATAAACTGTATTTGGATTTATGGGACTACTGTTTGTAACTAGAAATTTATAGGACTAATGTAATTTATAGGACTATCGTCTGTACTGTAAAACTAGGGCTGTTTGCTTAAGGGTTTTCTTAACTAGGGCTGTTTGCGTCTGTACTGTAAACTAAGGCTGTTTGCTCCTTCATAGATAACTTTTAAGGAAAATGGTTCATATTTACGTTACACACGGAAAAGCGAGATAACAGGCAGTTAGCCAGGATTTGAACCCAGAACGGCTTACCAGTATTCAACAGTCTCCTCCATCGGTTTCCAGCGGGCCATCTTTGTCATGAAAAAGTCGTTAAATTGCTGTAGATTAGGCATTTGAAACAAACGTAAAATTTCGATGTCATTATATTGATAATCGATGTAAGAAAGGGATCAATCTATATTCATGTTTGTGACACATGATGTCAGAAACATCTTTTATTAACTACAGTGACGGTGCAAATATTCATCAAAATCATCAGTTAGCTGTTATGTTCTATGTCACATGAATTAGCATGCTAGAGGACTACATCCATTAGAGAATTAGATATTATCAATCTGATGATGGTTTTGAAAACTAAATTTTTGTAGCCAATTTGGTGAGAAATTTCCAAAAGTCGCCAAACATGGCGTCATGATGGCATTTTAGATGTTTGATGACATTTTCGTCCGTACCCTGTGTAACTGTAATGGATATTGTAATTGAATAACTGTAATTGATGCTATATGTTGCTCTAACCATATCCGTCCCTCATATGATTTTCAATAATTTCGAGCAGTGGAATGTATCTTGGTAGTAGGAATTGTTGTTAGTTCAGATTTGAATTTGGAGAGGGCAACATTCTCAGTAATTTGAAGTGTGCTTACTGATTGTGATACTGTGAAGAGTTATATGAGTATTTTGGGGAAAAGTTTCAGAACTGTAAATTATTTCTTTTGGTAAAATAAATTTTATCACACTATCATCAATTCATGCATTCAGTCTATTGCTAACCAGGACGCATGCATCACTGTATTAAATTAAAGATCTTACGTCATCTCGAACTGCAATATCTCTGCGAAATGGCAACTTTCTCTGGCCTCATGAATAAGAAATGAAAGATCTTCGGCTTCGTGGAATGGCAATAATTGGGTATGCCACTAAAAAACATGAAAGAAAATACTAGTATAGTATATTATACCCAGTATTTCAGTTAAATAAGAGAAAATGACCTTCATCTGAAAGTATAAATTAAACATTTTAGTGTTTTACTTACACTGGTAAAACTGTTCATTATCAAACTGAAAGCTACCTGATGCTTTCTAAATTAAATCTTGAAAATCTATTCACGAACATGAATGTTTGCAGCTAAATATGACACTCCAGATCACAGAGCTTAGAGTTCGAAACTTTTCTTCATGAATTTACGACAAAAAGAAACTTTATCATGAATCTTTTAATGACATCGCAAAGGAAGTAATGTATTGCTACAAAATTCTATTTTAAAGACTTTCTAATATTTTATGTGATGTTTCAAATTTCGAAGATTACAAATTTATTAATAAAATGTTTGTTCACCGTTTGACCTGAAGTATGTAAGCAACAAATCCTATAATTTCTGCGACACTATACAATTAGTAAACAAATATATTTAAAACTGGTGTACTAATGAAATTTTATTTTTCGTATGATTTATAAAAGACATTTCGAAACGCACGCATATTAATACACTATTCTTACTCACAAACGTTTCTAAATACGTTCCATAAATGACGAAATAATAATATATGGAGAACTTATCGTTCAAAAACCTCAACGCAGTTCTAGAAAAGTGCAAAAGAGATTATTTGGGAACATAGCAAGAAATATTTTTCGAAATGAATTGGAAACATTTGTAAGAAATATTGATATTAGAAGCACAACACATTCGGTACGGTATTGCAGGGAAAATATGGCAGTCGGAAATTTTCATATCAAAAACAAAATGAGTTATTTTAGAAAAAATTATTTTAGGAAAAAAAAAAAAAGAAAAAAGAAAGAAAGAAATCTGAAAGTTTCAGATTTTAAATTACGTCCAAACTTTTAAATTACGTTTTTTTAACATTTTGTGTGTACCTTTATTTATTAAATATCATGTTCTTCGCACTTAAACCATAAAATTCAGTTCAAGAGCAATATCGCAAAATAATTTTAAAATGAGCATATCTTTAGAATTTCCGATACACAGTCTCACGCGCTGGAGATAAAAATGTTTTCCTGTTCAACGTTGCCATTGATCGCTTTGAAATCCTTGAGTTTGTTATTCAAAAATTCGTTAAAGTTCTACAAAATATGAAATCGATAATAAAACAAATTCCAAATTTCAAAGTTGGGCTTCCAGATGCCCATATTCGCAGCAGGATTATGTCATTCAAAATTCGATGGCTTTAGTTACCGGTGTTTTATCACAATGCGATAAGCATACATACATTTCTTCAGATTCTTCATTATTTAATTTCTTCAAATATAATACAGGGCGATAATGTTTTGTGGCAACAATTTGAAAAGTGAAAAGGACATTCAGAGTGATTCAACGCAAAATCGCAAAATGAAAACAATAGTCCTTCAGCCCCTTTGGACTAAAAGGTTTGCTTTAGAAATGCCTTTCCTGAAATATTTCCAAATTTCCTAGACTGCTACTTGCATTAGAATTCTGTGAATTTATGATCCAGCGAATTGGCAAGCGTATGCATTGCTCGAAATATCGCATTAATTTCACCGCTGCAAACTCCATTGCCTTTATTTCATTTTTGTTGTCACTTGGGAAATAGCCATTTTTCAGAGAGCTGCCATTCAGGGGAGCATACATTTTTCAATATATCTACTAAATTTAATCAGTCTGTAATTACTTAGCAATAAACGTAGTACTTAATAAATTAGATTTTTATTTTATTTTTAATAATACCTCCAGTGAACAAAATTCGAAATGCAGTTAATTGAGGCTAACCTGTTTGATAATTTTTATTGGAATTAACAGCATGCTTCTAATTTATAAATATCGCTTCTATCATCATATACCATTTACTTAAATGCGGAATCGTTTGCTTTTTATCACATTAGTATAAAACCGAATTCTACAGTTTTGTATATTACTTCTCCTTTAGTGAATCACTGTTTACAGTCAAAATAATTTGGAAGGAATAACTAATCCTTTTCAGCAGTTCCGTTTCTCCTTTTTACAAGACTTAGCGTTTTATTGAATGTTTAATAGTGACATCTTGCCAGTAACATTAAAAAAGATATTAACAATTAAACGTCAAATTTAATTGCGTCTTATAAGACATTTATTCTTATAAATAACACTGTGTAACACAACATTTAAAAAAACTACTGTAATAAATTCACGAAAAGAGGAAATTTTTGCAGGATCTCGGATTATCGAAAGAATGTTTTAAAAAATTCCCTCGTGGCGATGACTTTATTATAAAAATTAACCTTTTTATTAATTTTAAAAGATTTATGAAATATTTACTCACAATCTCTAAATATCTAATCACATCATTTATAAAAATAGATTACTGAGCTTCGCAAGATTTCATAATTCGTCTCGCCAAGACTTTACTTACTTTAAAGACTAAAAACTAGACTTAACTAAAAAGAACTTTACTTACTTTTAATTTACATTGGTGCATTCGTTTCGGGCTGAAAATAGAAGTTGGATATTCCAGACAACTGAATCGAAACAATTCCAGTAATTATTCTCAAATTTGACTAAAGACCTAAGTTTATTACAAAAAGATTCTACTACATAACTCCTAACCCTTTCATTAAATTTAATTAGGTATTTTGAACAGAAAATTTTAAAACATGTTGTATTCTGAAGCTGTAAAGAACGAAGATGTTAGAAACTACGCATGCGCTCTTTCAGTAGTCGCCCAGATAGGCTTAGAAGAATTTAAAACATTAAAGAAACATAAATTCTAAGAACATATGCATTAAAATCTATTGAAAACATATCCTGTTAAATGAAATTTTATAAATTAAATTTTCTAGGCGTTAAGGAACTGATATTTCATTGCAAATAAAATTACTGAAAGAAAATGAATGAGTGCAGTGTTTAGATTTAGCTTTGCTGTTCTCACTTTTTAAATGTATTCTGGTAAATCTTACTGTCATGTAACTACATTTTCAGTTAAATGACATACATTCTAATAAAGTTTCAATTTTCAATTAATTTACGTGTAAAATGAGTAAAGCAACAACTTTGCGTTTGTCGTAGATTTCAGTCAAGATTCTACCGATTACGAGGGCGAACAAGCCCTCTTTATTAGGAGCAAAGAAATCTGTAACGAAGAGAAAGCCATAGCTGTATTTAAACCAAACAGGATTAAAGGATAAAAGCGAAATTGAATCTGACAATACCCTTCCTTTCTTTGATGTTCTTATAATCCACAGTGAATCCGAATGTAGCACTAATGCACCTTTTTTGTTTGTTTGCCTCGTGGGACTCGGCTAAGCAAAAAATGACTTCTTTTTACTGTTATATATTTCGCGTTCTCAAAGTTTGTTGCTCAGAATGTTTACTGAATTTAATGAATTCAATTATTTGAGATCATTTGCCATTGACCGAAGATTTCCTCCAGCGGCCATTTATAAAGCCTTTAAACAATTTTCATCTTGCCTTCAAAGAAAATATTCCATTGCTAGAAATAACGTTAATAACTTTGTAATGCTTCTATTTTATCCATTTGTCAGTTATGAAATTACACGCATTCTCCAGATATTAAATTTTCAATCATTTTCTTGCCTATCAATAAAATACAGGTTTCGATTCTTAAAGATTCTATTTCGGACTTTAATTCTTGGAGAATGTATAGTATACCTTCTCAGTGTAATTTGAGATATATCAGCCAAATTAAAGCAGAATTAAATTTTCGAATCAAGAAACAAGAATATTATGTCCAAAAAGGCAAAATTAACAAATGTTCGACAGCTAATCTTAGTTGGAATTTTAATCATAATTCTGATTTGGGGTCTGCAAAATTTATCTAAAAAACTTCTTCCATTGGTTAATTGGATTTTCTTGAAGCTTTTCACATTCACAAAGATTTATCTTCTTTAGTTAATGAGTTTCCAATCCTTCCTAACGCTGTTAAAATTCTATTACTTTATTTTTTTCAATTTTCGTTACTGTTTCTGCAGCCAGATGGCGCTATCTTCCCTTTCCTTTACTGTTGTTGGGTAAAAATTCAACCATGGCTTTACCTACTTTCATCCTAATGTTTCCGCTGTCAATCCTTTTTTCTGTGCTCAGAGCCAATGCAGGCATGCACCCCGTTGTGTGAAATGTGGATCAAATCAAGAATCGAAGGATTGCTCGAAACCTAAAGCTAACACTGTGGATTGGCACACACAGCTAGCTTCATGGGTTGTTCATTCTTCCCGAAACAACGCTCCTTGATCTTTCAACCCGGGATTTCCTATGCAGACCGAGTGATAAACAACAGCAAATTCACTCTAACTACTCCCTCCACTCCTGCTTTCCCGCAACTGAATAAACATCAAGCAAAGCTGGACGAAGCCAACGCAGTCATTAGTAAACTAATTGCTATTCTCGCCATGTTTTTAGAAGTTTCTAAAATGTTGCCGACTGCTCCTGTATCAGTCAATCCAGACAAGACTGTTGAAGAACATCATGGAGAATTCCTCCCTGCACTGTTCCCCAATTAAGATACTTCTGCGGAATGCACAGTCAAGTGTCTAACAGACCACCAGCATGGTTTCAAAAACATTCCGACCACCAACCAGCTATTTGGCCTGACTGAATTCATCGGTTCGGCCTTGTATAATAAGAGGAGTGTTGCCATCCTGATGCTAGACGTGGCAAAAGCTTTTGACCGCGTTGATCATTCAGGTCTTTTGTTCAAACTCATCAAGATCCACCTGCCGCTAGACCTCATCCTTGTGTTGCAGTTAAATCATGTAATTCTGACAATGCGTTTACTAAACTACTGGAAAAATCCCAGCAGTTGAAGACTGGTCTAGCAACTGGAAAACCTGTATTCAGCTGAGTAAATAGAAAATCTTGGTCATCAGGAAACACCGAAGACGAGATATTCTCAAATGAAAATTATTTTATTTGGATATCCTGACCCGGTTGTTAAGAAACCCAGCTACTTAGGTGTCACGTTAAATCACAACTTCACCTGGAACGATCACGTGAGCCAGGTCCGCGGGAAATCCTACGGCATCTCATTCAACCTCTTGCCACTTTTAAAGAGTGATAATCTATCACTGAACTTCAAAAAGGCTTTATCTTTCGGTCATTCGACCGATTCTGACCTACGCTTCGCCTACCTGGGCCAATGCTACAGATGAGGATATTAAGAAGATTCAGGTTGTTCAAAAAAAGTTTCTTCGCACAATCTCTGGTGCCCCATATTACGTCTGAAACAAAAGTCTTCATTTCGACATGAAACTTGAACTAATTCAAAATTCCATCAATAGGATTAATGAAAATTTCTTCGCAAGAGCTTTGATGAACAACCCAGAGAACTTCGCCGAAGTTCTTTCTTACGAAATCCTGAGCGAAGACAAGCTTCTTCTTCCATTCGCCGCCCGCCGACTACAGACAAATCAGGCCAACCAATGAGTGTGCAGATAGCCTCCTATGGTGGACGGATTTATTTAAATCTTTTTGCTTTAATTAATGCACCGCAACTAAATACCAAGTACTTTTAAGACTGTTTATTCCTTTATTGTGATTTTTGACATACTGGACTTTACATGCCATCACTCAGGCAGGCATTCCCCGGCCACCAGCAGCCTGAAAGTAACAGCCATTTCGTTGCTGTTCTTAAAAGAACATTTCTTCACTATGTAAATAGTGTACTTAGGAATTTCTGAATTTTTCGTGTAATTATTTTAAATTATGTGCATATATGTTTCCACTTAGTGCATCATTCGCCAAACCGCGCCCGTTCATGACATTAGATTCGCTGCTTTAGGCCACCTAACCAGCTAAACAGTGCCTGACCGCCGTCACTTCTGCAGCTCAGTCCAGTCTTGGCATTTTCTTGCAGGAAGCAATGGATTTCAAAGTTTTTCCCGCCTCATCTTCAACCTCATCTGGAGAACACTACTTGTGGACTTCCTCAGACGTCAGGACTAATTCGAGATTCACGCAGGCATCTGGAAAGAACAGGAACAGGAATTCCCTGCTGCATGCCAGAATAATAACAATAGTATCAAAGTATCAAGTATCCTGCTTTCATCCTAATAAAGAAGGAGGACCCTTACCTGCTTGTCCTCAAAATCGATAGAACCGTGGCTAAAATCTAAGCCAAACACAAGATTGTTGCTTTGCTAATTTTATGTTTTATTTTGGAATGTTTCTCTTCTGTCCTAATTTATATTTGTTATGATAAAATTGTGTATGTAACTGTCGACCATATCTGGCATTACCAGTCCGCAGTTGGACGAATTCTAAACTATGCAAAACTTTTCTAATATTTAAAGAACCTCATGAAGAGTCTATAGGAATATATTAACGTGTTTTGATTTGTTCTGTGCGACTATATAAAGTATTTCTATTTGCTGTCACAAAAAGGAATATCTGATGCTTCGACAAAAATCTACAAAATGAACAAGTTATGCTAAAGAAAGATCAAATTTTATTTTTAGGGAAAAGCGACGAAAAGTTATTTTATAATTCAAACGGAAATATTTAGAGATATCCCTTAACAAAAAAAAATGAAACGTGTTATTTATATTACTATTTTAGTAAATAGAAATATTTTATACTTCCAAGTCTTCGTCAGGTCCACGAAGTATTTGTAAATTACTGTGTATTTTCAGCGTTGACCAGCTTGTGTTGGCCTCTATTCAAACATCAAGCTTTACACAAAACGCACTCATTTGGTTACAAAAGTTACAAACGTTTGTAACTAAAATTACTTTAAAAGTTGGATTTAATACAAAATTTGGTAACAGGAAAAATAATTCAAAAATTAAATTTTTGGAAACAAAATTTATAAATTTCATAAATTGGTAAACATATATTAAAATAAAATTATAAATTTTTGTAACATGGAAGATTATCGACCCTTTTGTTTAACTTATTTTAATTTTTCATAATTTGCGTAACTAAATTAATCTTTAATGAGGAAATTAGTCTTCTCCGAATAAAAATTAGTAAAATCATTACCAAGCCCACCCTTTTGTAGAATTATTCATAGCTTCGACAGAGGCCAGTTTTATAAACCTGTAGACCCCAAAGAAAAATTTCTATCTTAAGAATTTGAGTTTTATATGTTTTAAAATGGAAGTCAATTTTAATAATTTAGTTTTTAAAACTAGTCTCCGTTTAAATGTTCATGTTCATCCTAGAGCGAAGCTATTTAATTTCAGCTTTCCTTTAAAAATTTCCTTTAGAAGCATCTTTATCCAGCTGTTAACACTTTATTTTCCTTTTAATTAACAAAAACAAATACCAAGCTTAAATGAGTTATTAGAATTTTAATTACTAAAAATTTAAGATGGCTTACAAAGATCCCTTTATATTTATAAATGAATAAAACACTAAAAAATAAAAATGAGCAAGAAACTGAAATATGTAATTATTTGTGATTTACTAGATTTAATATTACTCGTACACACTTTTGTGCTCTACTTTTCTATGTAAAACTCATATATTCGTTCCTTTGCAAAAAAAATCTATTTTGTTTCAAATAACTTCAAAAAATGGGAAAACGTTTTTCATCCATTTTCTAATAATTTGTTTCCCATTTAATCATAGAAAAGGAATGCATGGACGAGTCATTACAATTTATATTTTAAAATTTTCAAGAGAATTTATTCTTTCTTTTCATGAACGATAGATATTATATTTTTAGATAAAGAAGAAAGGCGAGCAGGAAACTGATTATTAAGTAGCACACAAATCAATATTCTTCTGGCCTAAGGAGAAAGCGATAGAACCCTACTTTGGACAGCGATGACTTTGGCAAAGCATTAAAGGACCTCTTCTGCCTCACAAGGTAACAACAATGTTATTAAATTACTTCTTCTGGAATTCTGCCTTAAGACTAAATTTCTTTTGCCCCTGAACCACCTTCGCATTATATGAAAAGAGTTTGAATTATAAAAATATACGGAGTAAATATTCATCACGGAAAGAAAAGTGGATTGAAGAAAATGGCACTTATAAAATATCCTAGATGCCACTGTAGAGTATGATAATATTTATTTTTTAAACATCCAAAAAACAATTATGTTAAATATTTTAGGTGTTCTGCATGTTCCTACTGTCAGAACCGAATGTCTTCCAGCTTTCGATGGTTGCAATCATATGTAAGAAATACAACAATTAAATCTCGGCTAATGAATTTGTTTTTTTGTACTTACATTCCAGAGACAAGTGCAGATAGCCACATTCAGATGTATGTATATAGAAATATGCAGTTATGGCAAAATTCTGCAAGCCAATATTAATGTTAATATTGTTTGGACTGTACATTTCCCACACTGTCACAAGGTATGCTCAGGGCAGTGTATTAACGTCTTAATTATATGTCCGAAATATGTCCTTGTAACTCAGCGTGTATTTTAATGTAGCAGTATGAGTGATATAATACTTAGGAATTCGATCAGTCGTATGTATAAAACGCTTCATTTGCATATGCAAGTACATTTCAATTTACCTGAGTGTAACAACACGGTTCCTAACGAACAAACTAGTATAATTCAGTGAATCAACGTCTGGTACGTATTTATATAAATTATCTCTAAATGAACTCCCGATGAGGTACTCTTAGAGAATCAGGAGCTGCTTGTCCCAGACAGCTGTGAGCTCCAGACAATACCCTAATAGTCTATGTAAGCCGCCTGGGTGTCCGGACTCGCTTTCATCTGACACCTGCCCGTATATCAGGACATTCGTATCATATAAACAAAGGAAACTAGTGATTTATTTCCTAGTGTACCAAAGAATCTTGATTTTGGTTTTATGGAGCAGCGGAATTAGTTAATAATTTATACTTTATTAAAAAATCAGTTGTCAAACAAATAATTTCAATACCTAGCTTTAAATATTTTATTCAACGGTTATTGTTGAAAAATTTACAATTTTCTCACGGATTTTAATTACGTTGCGTTTAAGTTTTCGAAGTTTGAAACACTACATAGCAGTGGGTCGGAAGATAGCTTTTATTTAGTTCTTTGCAGTGTGATACGGTCATATGTATTTGCGTATGACTCGTATTATCACACGGCAGCGAAAATAAATAGTTATATATTTATTCGTATTTATTACTAATCATTAAACCAGTTTAAAATAAGTATAATTAAATAAACATTTGTTAATAATAAAATTATTAAGTAACTATTATGCCTTTGTTTATCATTATATAATTTTTATGCTATTTTATTTTTCTACAATTTTTTTTTTTTTTTCGAGGGAGGGGGAATTGTATTAAACGTAATCCTGCGAATCGCGTGGGCATTTTTTCTCGCCTGGGCTAATTTTAGAAACTCTTTAGCACAGCAATGTGTCAGAAACTCTTTAGTAACCCAAAACAACGCTGCATAATTTAGCAATTAGCTAAATTTAATAATTTTAATTTATTTCAATAGTTTTTAACCAACCAAATATAATTATCACACGAATTGTTTTTAAGCGTTGAAATAGCATTTTTTTTACAACACGTTAAAAATATTTACATTATTTTATTCCTAATTATGTACGATTTATCTCGTACCTTCATTTGTCTTGCTCCGCCCTCCCTTAATATTAAATGCTATACACGCCCGTAATTTGAAAGGTAAGTTCTAACTTTTACACAACATGGAATAGCAGCTATTCTCAGAATGAGTAAAAAAGTCGTTTGGCTACTTAATATCCTAGCAACGTGTCAAAAAAAAAAAGATATAGAAAAAAGGAGGAAAAGGTTAATCTTTTTCTTTCCCTCCCCCAGCATTTTTAGCGTTAAAAAGGGAGTAGCTCTTTGAGATCATTTTCTACAGCTATTTCTTGGGAATTAAACTGAGCAGTTACATAATTATATCAGCACTAGTCAATGTAAGATTTTTTTTTTTTTAAATCCTTTACACTGCGGATAAGAAAGCAGTTCCCGAAGTATTATAAAAATCTTAAAAACACCAGAAATGCATTAATATTATTACTATTTTGAAGAAGAAGAAGCTGTTTAAACGTCATAGTCTAATTTAATAACAGTTCATTTAAAAGTAAAATGCAATACTAAAGGTTTAAACTCCTTCTTTTGATATCGAAGGAAGGTAAATTTATTCTACGATTAAAAAAGTTTGGTTAAAAGATTTTGAACTAACAAAAAAAATATATATGTTATATGTAATTTTTGTATCGATCTTTATTCTGTTGGAGTGTTTTTATATCAAATAAATTTCTTTTATTTATATGTTCTACATCATTAAATAAGAATCTAAAACAAGCAAACTCAAAATATAAATTTTGCAAAATGTCTATTAACATAAGTTTTTTCTATCTTTTTTTTTACTATTTTTTTATTTTTATTATATTTATTCATTTATTTTATTTTTATTGTTTTTGTTGTTGCTGTTGTTGTTAGAGAAACATTTTCCAAGTATTTGCGAATATTAATGAAGCACATAATTGCAAATAGTTCTGAATATAGCCGACAGATGTCACTATGAGTCAAGAAAAAGTTTATTATAATCGTACCTTCTGTTCAGTAAATTAAATGTTACTATACTAACGTCTTTCTACGATAGTTAATTAATTTTTAAGAAATCTTTAGCTGCGAAGTCATTTAATACAGTATGTAACTAGATTCTGTGAAAATTCAAAATTTTAAACAAGAAACTCTTCAGAACAGGACAAAACGAAACCAAATTAGAAAGATAAATAAATAAAGAACAGTTAAAATTTTTTTTAAAAAAAACTAAGACTTGAAATAATCAACCGACTTTGCTTAAAACACTGAGCCATGAATGCAATTAACATAATATAAGATATTCTATCAATAAATTAACAACAGACAACAACTGTGGTAAGGTTCTAAGGAATCTTATCGTGAAAATATTTCAAACGCAGTAAAGTTCGTTAGAATTAAATAAATTAGGTTTTCAGACTGCCATAACTTCGGGTTGGTGACGCGTTTTAGTAAAAATATACCTAACTTAAAAATCTAAATTTTATATAGACTCTGGTGGGAGAAGGCGCAGTAAGAGAAATATTTCTCATTGCTGAATAAAAGGTCCATCCTCATACTACCAGAAACACTTCTAATAGCCTAAGTTAATTTTTGGGGGTGGATGAAAAGAGAAGACAAAGACTGGTTAGGCTAGGTTATTGGCATATAGCAAACCGCATGAAAACTATCTGTTTAAAGGGGGATGCTTTCGAGTATGATTTTATAAGGAAAGCTTACTCGCATTCCCGTTTCAGATGCAATCATCTTGTTTAGTTAGGCTTGAATCTCGCGCAAGCTACCAACATTCAGCTGTCTTAACTACTAAACCACTCATAGATCAAACAAATACAGATAAAGACAGCTAAGAATATCGAATTTTCAAATGAAGATTTCCAAAACCCTAGTTCGGTTAGACTGATGTATGGCTTCAGAAACTTAGTTTCATAATTAAAAAATCTATGACAGTGTTTTTAAGCTGTATAATTTAAAAATTTTAAAGGCTCAGTCTTGCAGTTACTGAGCGGTACGACCTGTAGAGAAGAGACAAACATCATTATAGTGTTATTAAACAACATTATATTGTAAAAAATTTAATTTTGTATCTTTTCCACACGATCAAAGTTGTTGTAGCTCGACTTGATTTATTTCTTAAATACGAATCGTCTGCTTATAGACAATTTCTCAAGAAATATCACGATCTGTTTTGAAAGATCCTGCGCAAAGAGTGAGTGGGTTTTATATTTCAATTATGAGTCTCATCCTCAGAATGCATATTTGCAAGTATAAAGTTTTTACAAAACACACACAAAAAAAAAAAAAATTAGAAAACCAAGATACTTTCTAATCTTGTACAAATATTCGAACCTTCAAAACACTTCGGATTCCAAACTGTGTTACGATACACAATCTCGCTCGCTGTAGATAAAAAGGTTTTATCTATGCAGTATTGCCTTTGCTCGCTCTGAAATCGTTGAGTTTGTTAATCAAAAATCAGGCAAAAGTTTTACAAAATATGAAATAGACAATAAAACAAATTTCAAATTCAGGCTTCCAGGTACTCATGTTCAATTTAAAATTTGATGACTTCAGGTATCGTTGTTTTTTCACAGTGCGAGAAACATACATACATTCTTTCAAATGCTTTATTATTTACTTGTAGTTTCTTTAAATATAATACAGGACGATAATATTTGGTAGCAAGAATTTGAAAAGTGATTCAGCGTTCTTAGCCATTCAACGCAAAATGCCGTTTTGAGACTAATAACTCTTCTGGGATGACGCTAAAAATGTAATTCCACCCTATTTAAAAGCATATATACAAGTTGCTTAAAATGACTCTTGAGAAAATACAAAACAAAACATTCTCTATAAAAATACTCTTTACAAAAGTATTTTCTTAATCGACATTGAGAAAGGAGTCAGCCCATTAACAGGTGGTGTTAACTGAAATCCAATGCAACTCAACTGTAAAGCAAAAATTCTGTGCAGTGGGTATCTCCGAATTTTACAAATGCTTGATACGTGGTTTCCAGAAAGCCGCGTATTATGTATTTTGTACATGATTTCCATGATAGGTAGTGCATATCAATGTGAATAGCTTTTCTTACTTATGAAAGAAAACAAATCCCCAATTATATCCTATTAAAATCTTGAAACTGCGGGCATGCACAGACCTGCCGGGGATATGCTTGCAGCGAAAGAGGTTTGCATCTATCTCAATTAGAAATCGATTTCTGATAACGAAAGTTTTGATTTGCCCCAAAACGTTTTTCTCGGGCTGAAAATCATTTTAGGGCACTCGTGAATATCTCGAAAACTACTCATCCGATTTAGATGATTCGACCACTCAATTGTTCGTCTCGCGGTCTACTTTCTGACCATATACTTGGTTCTTAAAAATTTCGAGCAGGGGCGGCGCCAGCGCCCCAGGAAGTTCCCCCAAGTGATCAGATGGCATTTTCTGTAGGACTTCAAGGTAAGGGGTTAGAATAATATTTTTAATGATAACAACGTCGAGTATTTCAGAAGAGACTGTGTAGTGAAATCTTGTAGGAGTTTCCGATCCGAGTACAAGATTATTGTGAAAAGCATAATTATCGAGGACAGTGCCGTTATTGTTAGCTCTACGTGAATTCCAAAATAGGTGCTTAGAATTCAGATCTCCAGCAATAAGTAACGGAAGATCTGTGTTAGTTAAGCAGTCCAGGTCTCTGTCGGTAATTTGGCTTTCTGGAGGAGTCGCGCATGATGGAGATAAAAATCTGTTTTATTTCGAAGTGTTCCCACTGATCGCTTACAAATCCTAGAGTTTGTTAATAAAAAATTTTTACGTTTTACTAAACACGAAATTAAAATAGCATTACCAAACATTAAATATATTATTATTATATAAGATCATATTCTGACGTTGAAGAAAGCATGCGACTACATGTGGCGTCATTGTACGTCGAACATTTTAAGTGAATGTCAATATTTTAAATAACTAGCTGCTGTTGGCAACTTTTTTGTTTCCGGTTACGATAATTTGACACGATATGTAATTGCCGCAATTATTCTTTTATTGATATTAAGAAAAAGCTGTTATATTACATTAAATTAAAATCATGACGTCATATGTGATCTGAAATGCTTCTGTTTCCTGGTTTGGCAATCAAAAAAAGTATTTAGGAATTGGCTATTGCTTGAAAAGCAACTTTGTTCATATTGAAATGTTTTCATGCAGTATCTTTTCAGGTGTACATGTAGCACATAAATTTTGCTTTGGTCGCAGCTAGCAACTTTGTATACAGGTGGCAAGTGAAAGCAAGGCCGGACACCCGGACGGCTTTTTTGATTACTCGGGTAATGTTCGGGACTCGCAACTATCTAGAGCAATACCTCCTGAGATCCCACAAGGGCCGCATCGGGAGCTCATTGAAAACTTAACTATATGGCCAAACAGGGGCTAATTAGTAACATGCTTGTGACAGAATTGTGACTGATGGTAATATATTTAAATATTTAGACAGAGCATTGCAATGTTGATGGACATACCTGGGCGGGCAATTACAATTCCAACACGATAAATAATGGCACATTTGATTCATACATTTAGGCATAACATTATATGCATAGCATTATATAACATTATATGCAGAATGATTATGAAATGAAATACAGAATAAGAGGACTGAGACATGATTAATACAGATACATGGTAAATACTTACATGATACAAGATAAATTCTTATCGAATACCAAATATGCTACTTATTTATCTTATTTATTCAGTACTACATACTTGCTACTAAATACTATTGCTTGAAAACTTATGGAGTACTACAGACTTACTGCTAAGTACTTCATACATCAGATGCGTGATAAAAACTTATCGTACAGGTGCATAGTACTACTTTCTGCTTTGCATTATATACATTGTATACAGAATGATCATGTCAGTTATATACAGACAGATAGGACTGAGACCTGAGGAAAACAGATGGATGATAATATTAATACAGATACATGGTTGATACTTATTAATTACACAATTAATACATATACTATTAATTGATACAATTAATACAGATACATAGTAAATACTTATTGAATATGTACATGACATTACTGCAATGCGTTAATATTTGGCATAAATTGTGCTGTGTTACTTATATATATTGAATGAGACTTGATAAGTACCTATATATATATATACCTATATATACCTATATATGACTGAGACATGATTAGTACAAATACATAATAAATGCATACATTATAAATTCTTATGAGTTCTAAATAATATTACTTGCTTGAATACTTATTGAGTACTACATTACTTACTACTATATACTACTATTTAATTACTTATTGAGAATTACAGACTTACTACTAAATACTTCATACATGAGGTACGTGATAAATACTTGTCGAACAGGTATATAACATTACACACATTATTCTGGTTTTGTGTTTTTCAGATCTCACTAATATCAAATAAATTTTCTTGAAACCCTCAAAAATAATTTAAATTCTATATATAGATGATGATTTTCATTTCAATTTGCAATCTTTTGTATAAAAAATAATTTCAAACAAAATTTTTCCGACGAATATCAATTACACTCAGTTTCGTGGTATTTTAATATAGCTTTTTTTTGTATGGTAAATTTTTGCTTTGAAAAGAAATCAAATATTTTCTTCAGTTTGGAATTTTTATCAGAAGCTATTACTATTTTAATAATTTTGTGTTTTAATATAAAATACATTTTTACTATATTCTTAGTAATATTATTATTACAATGAATTACAATTATACTTATTGCAATGAAATCAAAATGTACTTTTAGACATTCTCTTGACTCTTTTTAAAAGGAAGTCTGTCTGTGTATTGCGTAAGACATATTGACATGAAGGAAGCAGGAAAATTTCTAAATTTTCTTTCAAGAAAAATTTATTTTCTAAGGTAACTAATAATTTTTAGTTTCATTCGGTGAATAAATAGTAATAGTTTTCCGCATATAATTTTCCTTTCATTTTAATGTTGCAATCTTATCGAAGATGATACAATGGGAGGAATTTCTTTCGTAACAAAATTTCTTTAACTGTAGTATTGAAATTCCAAGAATCTTTTGAGGTTTTTGAGTTCAAAAGCAATACGGCTGACGTTTTGATCAAATCTAAAGATGTTTACTGGTGACTTCAAGTAATACCAGTTTAAAAACGGAAAAGAAAATTACCATGAGATCTAAAAATCTTAAATTGTAAACTAATAATTCAAAAAGGAATTTATCATTAGCAACTTTTAAAAATTAAAATGTATGAAAAATTTTTTAAATAAATATCATACAAACATTTTGTTTTTCTTCTTAAGTAAATTTTGTCACCTTCTGTTCTCATAAAAAGATATCTTTACTCATGCGTAAAGTTAAAAGCTGAACTCATTTAGAATTTCAGTTTTAAAAGTTTCAGTACCTATTAAGCTACTTGAATATAACAACATTACCATATACATAATAAAAAGAATACTTTCGTGGAGGATCTTTCTAAGATAACTGCCTCAGATTCTCACTGGAGGAATTCTACACTAAGAGGAAATTGAGAAAAGCCCCACCTCTCTCGTAACAGCCCTTTGAGACCGAACTATTAGTATTCAGCCATCTTTACCACTCGACCTCTGGTGGATCATCGCAGCATGTTTCAGCCCTCCTTTTTTTTTCGAACGTAAAATAGAATAAAAAGAAAATGGGAAAATATTAAAAAAATGTTTTACCTTCTGTATAATCCCTCGGTCTCGCTTGGCATAAATAACACCTACTTCTTCCTCAGGGGAGAAGTAGGTGTTTTTACTATATTCTTATAATAATAAGAATACTTACTTTCTTATACAAGCTGGTTAAATAAGGTGGTTAACTGAAATTCAAAATCATTTACCGATTCTGGAAAATTCTGGCCAACTGATATCCATTTGTTTAGTACAATGTTTTTCTAATTCGTAGTCATAATATTTGCTATTTGTTTTCCTTTTGAATTAAAAAATGTAATCTCCATTATTTATATTTTCAATGGCTTCAACAGAGAGTTTAACCATGACAAATTTCTTTTTTCTTTTTTCTACTGCTGGCTAAATCTCCTTATTTTGATAGGACATATTTCAAAGATATTTTATATTTTCCTGAAATCATGTCACTGAGCTTAAGATTATTTGTTAATAATAAAACTCTTAGAATGGCTTAACACTCTCGCGTGAATTTTATCTTCTGAAAGAAAGAGTTTATCATTTATAGGTGATAATCATTTTTATTTACTTGAACCGAATATAAGTCAAGTTTTATACTTACAACTAATTTCTGGTTCTGTGATGCTCATTATTATTAAACAAACAATTTTTATAATCTTCAAATGAAATTTCATTTTTAACGAACTATTTTTTATAACTTTTGACTTCTTAGCTATAACCGTTTCCGTTTTATAGGCATATATTTTCGCTCTTAATTCAAATAATTCTTCCACAATTATGTCAATACTTTTATCTTTTATTTTCCTAAAATCTTCTTATTTATTTATGGAATAATATGTTTATCATTTTTTTGAAAATCCCCCAGATGTATCAAAATAATCTATCATACCTTTCACATCTTCATAAAAATCATCAGTTTTAATAAAATATGGGAAACTAATTGCATCCGTATACGGTATCTTAATATTATCCGAATATTTAAATTTCATAGTGTTAGAATGAAAGTTATACATTAATTGTTTTGATAAATCTAATATACTCATTTCAACACATATTGGTTTATCCAACACATATTGGTTACACATATTACAACACATATTGGTTACATATTGGTCCAACACATAAGGTACATTTGAGTTTACATATAAATCTGTATATTAACCCAAATTTTTAATCTCAAATTCATTCCATATTTTTTCGAGCTCGCTTATATTCTTCATAGGACCATTTACTTTCATTTAATACATTGTTGCGTGTGTACGGTTCGAAGCAGATTGAATACCCGAGACCGATAATAGGTTAATAAAATTTATTTTTATCAAGTGAAATATAACAGAACGCTGGAATTTTTCTCGGAAATATGCGTGCAGTATCACAATATCACGCAATAATAATGAGTAGTTATACTTTAAACTACTAAAAACGTTAAATAGAACGCAAAGCATAGCACAGAGATAGCTAATTCTATCAACAACAGCAGCTAACTAAATAACTAACTGAGATGAGGTATTCTATGCCTGACTTTTTTTAGCTTTAAATCTGTCTCGTGATATTCTAGTAATTTTTACTTCGCTAGATTTCTCTAAAGCAAAAAGAATAGAATTACAGTAATGGCTAACATAGTATTCAATTACATTTATTCTAATTAAAATTAAATTTCCTAGATAATCTTTTAGTCAATGCTAAATGCACGTCTCATGCAACTTTTATTCAATGTTGAATGCACGTGTATTTTTAATTTTCGGCGTAGCTTTCTCTTAAAATATGTCTCGTGCTGCATTGTACGGAAAAACAATTTTAATTGTAATTCTACTAAAAATATATAACTAAATACAGAATTCGTAACAATATTATTGAATTCATCTTGAGATAGTAATTTTTTTTTTTTTTACATCTTTCTTCGGAATTCATGTAGTCATAAAAATAGATACCTTTTCGTATAATAAGACTTAATTTTTCACCAGAATAAAATCTTGAACTTTCTCTAAACATTTCTAGTCTTAGATTTTGCATTAAATTATAACGCCGGATGGCATTAATTTAAATTAATCCCTAAACCTCAGTTTCATTCTTCTGATTTTTTGACTAAAAGACATATATTTTTCTTCGGTGTTAGAAATAATTGCAATATTGGTTTAATTCCATCCAAGTTCTTTTGCAAATAACCTGCCTGCTAAATCATGAATTATTACAAGAACGAAATTAGGAATTTGATGATTTAAATTGAAAATATTATGTCCTCTATATTTTCCAATTAAATTGGCAATGATCTATAACTTTGCTTTTATCATGTAAAGCATCAAACATGACTTTCTTTTAAAATATATGTTCGTATGTATGTAAATGTATAGGATCTGTCTCTGCTACTCCACAAATTCTAGATCCTACAGTGAACCTGGTGAATTCTCTCACAGGCTTAAATGAATTACCAGCTCAGAAGAAGGGTGTAAAGTAACCCTTTATTAATTCAGAGTTTAATAGAAAGGCACGATCTTCATGCTTTACAAAAACACAATCAACTTGCGGCGAAAAATTAATTGTAGAATATAATTCAAGTCAAATATAAAATAGAATAGTGCTGGATTAGCACTTTAAACTACACCTAACAGGTTGACTCGCAAGGATCTAGCAGGCGTGACGATAATCCAAAATGACCAATAGGCTTACTGCGTAACAGCGAGATAGCAGCGAAACGTGCGCTAGCTAGCGAAAGCACAGTCTGAATAAACTCAGAGATTCACCCGTTTAAATATGCACTTCACTTAACTTTAAATTTACATTCTGGCGAAAAAATACAAGGAGAAGTTGAGAGGTTCAGGAAAGGTATCAAACTTAAAATAAATTTGTTATGCAAAATAAATATATGTTAAATATATGTTTATTTATTTTTCAAGTTTTGAGGTGGAGCGTGTTGTATTTTATTTTATAATCTTTTATTTTCATATAGTACGACATTTCAATTAATATCTTTCCCCTGGCATTATTCATGTTCTGTCAAACTGGTACTTGTTAAATGTAACGCTTAGGTATTACAAACAATCATAAAGAAATCATATACATGAAATATTAAAGTAACACATACATTGCAGATTTGCGTAAACCCTTTTGCCATTCTACGTCATTTCTAAGAGTCCTATACAATTCTTCCTTTTTACACATTGCCAGTAACATATAAATCTGTTTAATATCATTAATATTAAATTCTTCGGTCTTCTTTCAAGTTCCTGAACGAGGAACGTTAGAGAATAATTATAACGAAATATCAAACAATCATCAAAGAAACTCAGGCTATAAATATCCAAGGAGGAAAAAAACACAAGGAAAAACGGAGAGAATTTTAGTTTCTAGAATTAGCAATTTCGATAATACCACGTCATTTGGAACAATGGAGATTCTAAGGTTTAATAAAAAGGAAAGAAAGATCGTCACCATTTATCACGAAAACAATAGTATATAAAATGAAACAGAATAACAACCGGAAAGTTTTTCAATATTAAATGCACGTTTAATTTTCCTTTATAAGTAAAGTATGAAAGACAAATAAATATACCTTTTTATTCAGAAAGGCGTGCCGTTGGCTCTGTTAGAAACATATGTATTTTCGAATGAGCCTGCTGAGGACTTTTCCTCATCAGGATACAAATACCTTCTAATCTGGTAACTGATTAGAATGAATCAGATTTTTCTATCAAACCAATCATTGTAAAACTAAATTATGCTTAATTTTAAAGCTTAACATACAAGTTGATCCAAGTGAAATTGAGTAGAATAATTAATAATATTACATGTTTATGCTTCGATACGTGTATGTTTGCCCTTAAGTTTGCAGCATGTCATACATTTTATGTAGGCGTAGCTGATAAAAATATCTTATGGAAAAGTCAAATATCCTTACTTTAATGTCTAGTTTAGTTTAAATGTCCATTCAGCCTTAATGTCATCTATCTACTAAAAAGTGCCAAATATGAACTACAATTTGCAATTTATACAGTAATTTAATATATTCAGAGTCTGCGGGAGTGAAATATAGGAAATTTTATATAGTTTCCTGATTATTTCCAAAACCAAAGACTTTACTAAGACCAGATAAGAAAATAAGTACAAGAATATTTATAGCAGCTCTTGTGAAGAAATTAAGCATGCTGTTCTGGTTTTATTGTTTCAACCAACGGCTATGTGTTGCTTTATAATTACTTCATAAAATCTGTAATAGAAATTGAATAAAATCTCGAAATGAATTACGTGTTCTATTTCTTAATATAGTTAAATATGGCAGTTGAAGAAATAATTGTTCATACACGATAAGTTTGAAACAGGAATTTGGTCATAACACGTTTCTCAGATTTTAACATTCTAGATTCTTGAGCACAGGAATTCCTCTTCGCAGACAGGCACACTTACTAGCTGAGCTATAATAAGCTAGTGTAATCGAATTCAAATAAAAACATAAACGTAACATCCGGATGATTTGATCATAACTGGTTTATATGCGGATGATTTCGCCAAAGAAAATTTGTCAAATATTGTTAATATGAAAAACAAATGGGAAACAACGAGATAAACATATTGTTACGAACTTTGTACTTAGATAGGTAATTTTAGAGGAATTATGATTAAAATTGTTGTATTTCTTTTGTATAAACATATAAAAATCTAAAGAGACGAGCTATGCAGGATAAGAAAACAGGGGCAAGTTACTTTAACATTCACTAAATTGGTATCTCGATAATTTGGCGCGATATCACCAAGTTGGCAACGATTCTAGCGACACATTTTGTACCCACACTTGGCGATAAGTCACCAAAAGTCGCCAACCTTGGTCACCATTTGGCGGCATTTTAGTTCGGCCTCTGTATCACTGTATATTACTGTAATAGTCCCTGTATCACTGTAATAGGTATTGCAATTGAATAAATGTAATCAATCACTATATTAGTTGCAACCGTAATTCGACCCTCATATTGCTTTCCAGGAATTTTGAGAAATAAAAAGTAACATAAATATCTCGGTGGCCGCTTGAAAACTATACAAGACAGCATTTGCTCTCAGTTAGTAGTTATTGTTATTGCGAGTTGCTAGTTCAGCGTAAGATCGAAGGTATTTTTGGGTTAGCTTTCTCTTTAGATGCACTTTGCATTGCGTTGTGTTTAAAGTTCTTAATAGTTTGAAGCGTAACTACTGATTGTACTATGTGATACACTGGACACCTGTACGAGTATTTCTGTGGAAAATTCCAGAATTCTGAAGTCTTTATTTTTGATAAAAAATAACTTTTATTAACCTATCATCGGACCTTCAATTACGAACCCGGATGCACCTACCAATATTCTTATGCAAACAAATTAGTTTCAAACATGAAATTATTTCTTCACTCAAATCCGCAACGATGATATACAGCCAGAAGACGTTCATGAAATAAAATTATTAATTCAAAATGAATTTACTCCCAGATTACTTAAAGTTGTTGTTTGAACTTCAATGTCCGAGTTAACAAGTCTCTTCCAAGATGCATGTATAATTGATACAGACAAACTGTTGTTACTGAAATATCTTATCGATTGATGAAACCACTAGTGATCAAATATTTAAAAATATTATGCATTGGTTAGTCTGCTTTTGAATGTATTACTTGGAGAACAAGCTGCTGTCCGGTGCGTTTTTATGTGAGTGGAGAATTTCTTGTTGCAAATAACGCGAATAAGCTCCGCTTTTCGTAATAAAATCCTGCATGCTAGGATCCGATTTTTTGATTAAAGCATATTACACTGGGGCTATGCAACAGCGGCCGAACAGCAAAACCAGCTGAATGCAGTTACATTAAAGTTATCTACTTGAAAGAAGGAATGTCTTCATTGAGGGCTGTTTAAAATAAAATAACTCGTATTCACATGTCACATGATATAGCTACGAATAGCATATTCATCTAGCTCGTTTGCTGGAATTCGATAACGGGTCGAACTACCAGTGTCCAGATTCTTATTTACTCTGCTGTTGTTGAGAATCCCATATGAAAACATCCTCTTGTAGAGGTCTACTATCTATCTGTTGTGTGAAATCTGGAGAGTAGTGACTGCAAAGAAGAAGGGTTAACACCACCCTTTATTACACTCTTTAAATTATTTACAATGCGTCAATTCGACGTTAATACACTACGCCTCTGCTTGGGTGGTAACTAAAACAGTAAGAATCAAACTCAAAATTTGAAGATATTAACAAGTAGTAGAATTTCACTACAGGACTGAGACAATCCTGTTTTCTAACAGAGCGTTGATAAGTTTAATGGCAGCAAAATAATAGCCGTTACATCACGTTTAGCCAGCAATAGCTGCTAAGCCAAAGCTCGCACTACAACACGCACAGCGTTTTCCCAGACTCTCTAACTTTCCCTTCTAGAACTTGATATTTAAACGTTTTCTCCCACTGGTAGAATTTGCATTCCTTCGCGCTCGCTACCAAATTTAAAAATTCTGGCACTGACAATTAGGGGAATGAAAGCTTATAGGAAAGAACTTCAAATTAAATATAACTGGTTATTTAAAATAAATATAAATCCCTACACTCTTAAAGGAGATAGCTTCCACTTGCTTTAACACAACAACTGTACCCCTTTCTTTTAACACATCCTCTGTATAGCAGAAAACACAATCCGTCAAAGCTATGATATCAAACAATTATCTCTGTGTGGCAAGGAATCGCCAGCTATGTATGCCATCCTATTTTCAGCATATAACACTAAAAGAACTTTCTGGGTGGTTGTTTTTGCGAAGAAGGCAGTACATACGGCGGTTAATTTCGCTTGTCTCTTTTATTATTGTAGAGATACAAGAAACTGTTTATTCTAGAATCAACTATGTTTTTGCAAAAAGGCTTGAGAAAATGTTTATCTTCAAATGAGGGCCGATTGCCTTTCGTAAACCAGTTCTTCAGAATTCTTTTAAAAGGCATATGAGGTATAGGAATGTTATAGCAGTACCTACAGATTAATAATGAAGCGAAAAGTATCTACGAAGTGGAAAAGCAAGCTACTGTGTAAAATGCGTTAAAAAATTTAACATGTTTGGTAGGCGAAGTACTTGAGATAGCAGTTCTAGAAAGAAATATATCGGATAGTGCACAAATTATCATATTCTGCAAGTGAATTATAAATTTTTCAATATGCCGAATGTTGCAAAAATAGTCGGCATTAAAATACTCATTGAAAGCTATGCAAGATGTGCTTTGAATGTCCACTTTGTTTGAAAATATCCTTTTCAAAGCGAGCGAATTCTCAGATTTGTGATAATTTTCCTCGGGTTAGCTTTAGGTCTGTATATATTCATGCAGGAAACTGGAACATTTTTAAAATTTGAGGAATTCATCTCCCTGAATAAGTTCTACATATCGATGGACCATTATACAGAGTTTTAGATTTCCTATATGAACATGAATTCTTTTTATGAATGTATCAGAAATTGCAGGAAAATTGCGAACGAGCTTTATGACTTTATTTTAGGGATTCTTAGGCGATAGATGTTGTAAAATCATCCAAATTTGACGATTCCCTTCTACTTAAAGAGATTATATGCCTATGAAGTGGTCATACTGAACATGTCCTATTTTCTAGCTAAAGAGCACATTTCACTGAATATTTTGAAGCCAATCTGTCTATTTTATTCTGTATATTAAAATTTTATAAATGAGTTCAGTGCGTGAAAATTCTATTTTTTTTCATTTTATCCTTCCTTACTTTCATATATAAACAATCTTCAACTTATCTTATTTTTAAAAATATATAAAAATATAATTCATATTTTTTGCATTCATTTTCATTTTGCAGGGCACAATGGTGAAAATGAAGTACGCACAGAGACAATAAAGAAGAAACAGTGGAATGTATATAACAGTACGTTATAAAATCTGACTAAAGCTATTAGAAAAAGCAGTCTGCTTCCTCACTAATGCTTATCAACTGAATTTTTCGGTTTGTGTTCGTGTATTTTTTTATTGTTTAAGCTACATGTTGAAGTCACTTAGACACTTAACATTAGCGTGATATTTACAATTTTAGAGAAATATCAATCATATCTTTAATGTTAATGATAGCTCTATGAAGAAAACTGGAACAAAATTAAGAAACTTCGCAAGAAACCAGAACTATTTCATAAAATAAAAATACAAGAGACTACGCAAAACCTTAAATACAAGAGACTCAAATCTTATACGTTACGTGAGAAAAACATTCAGTGTGTTCTCAACAGAACTAAGTACCTTTCCGCCTCCTTCAAGTAATGTCATTCTTTGTTTCTAATAACATTGTGGGGTTCCAACCTTTTATCTAACAGCTAAATGTGAGGAACCTTGCTAACAAATAAGAGAATAATTGTTTGAGCTCTTGAACACAGCCGTATGATCAAGAAGGGTTAATTACCTTTTATTATTCAAAATAAGAGTATACAGTCGACTTCTTTCTCAGAGCGTACAGCAAAGTCTCCACTTGGGCTTGACTCAAAGTAAAGAGAAATAAAACTTAACTAATGCTTAACTAAAAAATATAGTCGAAGCTGTCAAAATTCTAAGTAGTTGGCCCCGTAAATCTCAAATAAGTTGGCGAAGCTATCAAGGGCCTGAAGTACGGCCGAGCGTAGTAACAGCTTAGAGAGAGACGTAGCCAAAAGGCAAGAAACTCTGGCTCTCTAACGAAGTCAGTGGAACTTCGACTTAATACTACTCTTACTCATTTGCATTAAACGCGATTCTGAAAACGCATTCTGGTAGGAAATTGTAAGCTGAAATAAGGATAGACAGGAAAGTAGCTTTAACTAAAAATTAAAGGTTAGAAACTTAGAATAAACCTTACAACATGCCTGTATAACGAAATTAATTTATATGATGATCTAATTTTAAATTGATGGATTGCCTTATAATTTACTTATAAAATAAGTTTGAGGTCACATTCCTAAGAATGCATCGAAAGAGCTAAATCTGAGGAACTGAAATCTGAAATCTATAGGAATTCCAAGTGCTGACGACGTAAGACAGTTGCCTAGATCACCGACTTCCAGAGGGCGCCAGTTAAGTTGTTCTCAAAAGTAGAAACTAAATTAAGATATATTTTGCTTAAAATTATTACTATGTTTAATTTTTATTGAGCGTACTTATCGCCTAAGGCAACAAAATGCTCGAGCCAGCGCAGAAGTTGTCCATCTACTGCTTGTTTATAGCTACGAGGTCTTGACCTGTCAACGAGCAGAGCTCCTCTTTGCCCTTGAGTGACTTTAACTAAATTTTAGAAACAACTGTTTAATGAAATATGCTCTAATATTTTCGTTGATAGTATTTATTTCTATTCCTCTGAGTAATTCTAAAACTTTAATATGTTCTTTCAAAAAAAATCGAGTTAATATGTTGATTGTGCAAATTTTAAATTGTCAGCATATATTTTAACAATGATATAAGAGGCAATGAGATTTCAAGCAATTTAAAAATTCATTTATCATAAGTTTCCAAGTTTTCAGTAGAATTTATACACAGCACAATGTTTTTCTCTTTCAGTTTTACTGAACATAGACCGTTTTCTTCACATTTTTACAGTGTAATAATAAATAAGAATTATTAACGCCACTTCTTAAAATAGCTAATCGTTTAAATCATTAAATTGGCTATATTTGTATTGCTTAATATGGCAACGCTACGATAATGTAAGTTTAAAAAAAGAACTTTTTTAGTAGTTCGTTTGTTTCGTTGCTTTATCAGAAGCAAGATTTGGAAGGTTAAATAAAAATATTTAAAACGTTAAATGATGTTTGTGTTTTAAATTTATATTACAGTAATAAAAGGACAATTATTACAATTTATATTACAAGAATGATAGAATAAACATTAAATCATTAAGCATAGGTTTGCTAAGCTTCATAATCTGAACTCAGGTAAATCATAAACTAGTCATTCCTCTATTAATGATACCAGATGAGAAATGGAAACACATGATGACTTAATTTACCAGAAGTTAACAGGTTTGTCCAGCACTTGAAAACATCTGCAGAAATATGCAAGCCATTGAGCGGATTTAAATATTTGTTCTGTACCCTAGTTTAAATTAAATGAGGTAAAAGACTTAATTAATATGAGGCAATGAAAAAATTTGTCATCGCTGCACCAAATTTATTTGACATATTATGACATGACTTAATATAGGTGTATTTGACGGGAGAAACCCCGGAATCAAAAGCGGTGTAGTGTACATCTTTGTGTGGAGTATGTTTAAGTCTTTACTAATTAAAAGCTTGTAAGTTGCGAGACAGTTATATTAAACATGATCTTAGAAGACATATAATTATATTCAAAACAACAAAGTTTTGTAAACAATAAGGTTGCAAAAAGAACAAAAGAGTCTCGGTAAGAAAGATGCCATTAATTTAACAGATTTCATTTTTGTAATGAATGATCATCACTCATGATTTATAAACTGCATAATTACTTCATACAGGAACATAGAAACTACTCTTTATATTCTTAATTACCTACTCAGGAAGCTCTTTTGTTAATGGAGGTTCTAAAAGATTCCTTTGAAATTCAAAGAATTGCTTTCGAGGATGAACGGTGCTAAAAAAATAATTAGAGAAACAAAGAAAAAGTTTTGTCTTAAATAAGTAATTGTATGATGACCTTCTTGCACGACCCTTTATGCTTTTATTTAATATTTAAGCTGTAGCGATAAATGTAAAGTTTCTGGTCTACGAAAATCGATTTTTTAATTGCACTATTGTTTTAGCTTTTAATTTACAATGCGGCAAGGGCTGTTGAGCGACTGGGTTTCCTGAAAACCTTATTTTTTCAAACTGATTTCCTTGAATGTGTATAAAATATTGTTGCGTGCGTACTTCGTAATAGATTGAATGCACAAGTCCGATAAAAAGTTAATAAAATTCATTCTTATCACAAGAAATATAACAAAACGCTGGATTTTTCCTCAAAGATATTCTTACAATATCACAATATCACGCAATGTAATCAGTAGCTATTATATTTTAAACTACTAAAACTTAAATAGAACGCAATCTAAAGCGCAGAGAAAGCTAATTCGATCAATAAAATTTCAGCAGCTAAGTAAACAACAACAGCTTACTTAAACAACTGAGCTGAGATGTTTCTCTCTAGCTTTTATAGCTTTTTAAATCGGCCGCGCGAGACAGTTCTAGCAGTTTCTGTAAAGCAAAAAGAGCAGAATTACGGTTACAGCTAACATAGTAGTCCATTACATTTATTCAAATTAAATATCAATTGCAGAGGTAAACTTTTATTCAATGTTAAATGCACGCGCTCTTCTATTTTCTGGCGTAGCTTCCTCTTAAAATTTGTCACGCGCTGCATTGCACGGGGAAATAGAACAATTTTAATTGTAATTCTACTAAAATGATTCGTAATAAATATGATTCGTAATAATATGTTTGGCCCTTATAACCCTTCAAATAATATGCCATGTAACCTTTCAGTTTACCACCAGCCTTCAATGAGCAATTCTTTCAAATGAATTATCCACAGTATACGATTGAGCGAGAAATGTGCTTTATCGATAAAGCAAGATTGGCAAAAAAAGGGTGCCGGCAATTAAAACACTCTATTACCGTGATGTTTTAGTAACGCCAAGGCTTTACCAGAAAACGCCTGTTGTTTTAGACTGTTTCCTGAGTATATTAACTTTATGATGAAAAGGTTTTCATTTAATAATTAAAGCTATTGATATATAAACTAATTTCTTTCCCCAAAGTTTAAACATTTTCAGAATTTTCAAGGAAAAAGGCTTGTTAAATCAATAGAGCATTTTACTCGCATTACATAGTATTTTAAATCAATACAGCAATGTTATCAATAAAAATCATTTGCATATTACAAAACCAGTTTAAAATATTAAAATTCGACAAGAAATTCCATGCAAATAATATTTGTTAATTTAGTTATGTTTTTAAATTAATTATAACATTGCTTTCATTTTTTAAATTTTTGCTATGATATTCGTGCGATTAAATTTCAGTGTTCGTTTATTCTCAGTTATACTATTATTAATAATTAAATAATATTGGGTGATTGTACTAAAAAACGAACACATGGCAGATACAGTTTATACTACCCTCACTAGTAAAATTAGACCCCTTCCCCACTGAAATCATAATCAATTTTACACTCATGTCCATAAATTAGGGATAATTCGGAGTCACGCGGAAATCGAACTCTAAAATAAATATATCACCTGTAAAATCACTACACACATCTTCAAGAATCATATGCAAATTTCAGGAAGTAACCAGATGACACCGATCGTACGTCACAATGACGAGAGTGTAAGAGAGTGATATATAAGGAATACAGACAAAGAAGTAAAATTGTTCGCAGGAGCTTTATAAGCATTTCAGTGCAATAACCGAATAGTTATGACACAAAGGACGCATTTGGATGATTTTTTACGTGGTAGAATTATCGGCCGTCTGGAATGTGGGCGTACCCATCTGGGAGTATCAGACGAACTTGGAATTGCCCAGAGTGTCATCGTCAGGCTTTGGCAACAATTCCAAGATGATGGCAATGTGAGCAGACGTTACAGCACAGATCGCCCCAGATTTACAACGTCGAATGAGGACCAGTATTTGCCAGTTACTGCCAAAAGAAACAGGCGGAGCACAGCCTCAGACCTGTCTCGTCAGCTCTCTTCAGCAACTGGTAAGATAATTTCAAGGCAGACCGTGTACAGACGCTTAGGGCAGATTCGTCTATATGCTCGTAGACCTGTCAGTTGCGTTCCACTTACTGCAACTCACTGTCGCTTGCGGTTAGCCTGGAGTAGAGAGCATGCATTGTGGACACCGCAACAGCGGGCTTGTGTGATGTTTTCCGACGAGTCCAGGTTTAGCTTGCAGTCCGATTCTCGCCGGACTTTCATATGGAGAGCTCCAGTTATTCGTTACTACCAAGAAAACATCACTGAACGACACCGTTACGGTGGTGCAGGAGTGCTCGTTTGGGGTGGAGTTATTCTGGGTTCCAGAACTGACCTGCATGTTCAAATTGGAACCATGACAAGCCAAATCAATCGGGATGTCATTCTGGAACAACATGTACGTTTGTTTCGGGGCGCCATGGGCGCACAATTTGTGTTTATGGATAACAACGCCCGTCCTCACCGTGCAAACATCGTAAGCGAATGCCTTCAATCGGAGGATATCACCCGTATGGACTGGCCAACATTCTCTCCGGACTTGAATCCAGTAGAGCACGTGTGGGACATGCTTGGCCGACGAGTTCTAGCCCATCAACCTCCTCCTACATGTCTACCGGAACTTCGGAGAGCATTGCTTTTTGAGCGGTGTAATATCCCCCAAGATCAGATCGATGATTTGATACTCAGCATGCCTAGGCGTTGTACGGACTGTATTGCATCGTCTGGGAGACATACAATGTATTAACAATCATACCAACCATGTAATATTGGTTTTTTGTAAATAGGTTTTTTTTTGTAATTTTCTCCAGGGAGAAACAATCGCTAATTTTTTTAATAATATCAAACGTATGGCATCTTTTTTTGCTCTTTACCTTTTGTTTAATAAATAAGCTTTACAAATAAGTCAAATTTGTTTTGCTTCTAACTCTTCCTTTGCCTGATTTTGCATTATCCTTAATTTATTGACATGAGTGTAGTTTCTCTGCGTTCCGTTTAAAAGTAATTAAGTTTAAATTGCTAGGATTCAAACCTTTATGAAATTCGAAATAATATTTAAATACAGAATATCCAAAAAATGTATACAATTTTGACTTTTTGTACTATCGTGATAGCTGAAATTCATTAGTGTTTCTCGTAGATCCATCTGAAATGTAGCAATGCTTAAAAGCAAACAAATGTTTCGGAAGAGGAAGTTGATTCGGAGTTTGAAAATGTCACCGAGGTGAAGATAAAGTGCAAATAATTCGATGAGGATCCATAAACAGTAGTCAATATCGCTCGCATTAGAGATGAGTTTGAGATACATGGAACAGTAGAGAAACACCAATAAGTCGCTTTCTGCGAAAAGTGACGCAAGAAAGAGCTATCAAAATCTATCTGAGAACGCTAAGAAAATACTGGTGTCAAGCGGCCAGTGAAAGAGAGATTAAAAAAAAAACGATGTTCATTATATTTTCAAACATTACAATTGAAGAAATTACACTGCAACATTATTAAATGTCAATGATGATGATCCGGACATAAGAAATGAGTTTCGTAATTGCTTCTTTGCACATTGCAAAGAAGAAAATCAGTCTTAAAACATAATTTATTCGTCTGGTGAGACCATCGTTTAGCTAAATGATGCAGTTAAATGTTCAACTGTTGATTCCTGTGAATAAACAACAGCTTATAAATCTGCCAAAGGTAATGATTCTTTGCGAATTGATATGTTTCTGTCTCTTGGAATCATTCTTCTTCAATGATACTGTTACTAGTGCCGATTACTTGACGTTTCTACAGAAAAGCTATCCTACCTGGCTTTTGAAATCTGTTTAGGGATTCTGTGCAGTTTCCCTTTAAATTTTTTTCTTGCTTTTCAGAAAGTGTCACAAACATTTGTTTTTCAAAAGTTCTTTAGGCGCAGCCGAATCTATCCGTTATTTAGCTGTCACATAATCAAAATCGTTACTCAAGCTTCAGTGTACAGGGGACAGATATTACACTCACGAAGAAAAGAAAATGACAATACAATATACATCCAAACTTGCACTGTAGATGAACTTACATCCTTGGTTTCGAGCTAATAATCGGCCTCTGCTAACCTCTATGAAATCCATGACTGCTTTTGTGCAGTATTAAACGGTATCTGACCGTCATCATCCTGATATATGGAGAATTTTCAAGAAACATTTGCCTAACAGATTAGCCAAATTTTCACATTATGATGCAATTTTCTTTATGAGGTTCCATACGAAATACAGTACGTCGCCAAAAATATGAATGCATGACAAATGTAAAATAAGAGTTGTCCAAAAATGCATAGCAGTTTCAAGTGAATGTTTCGCGACGTAGTGGATTCCCTAATATTTTGACCAGGAAGGCTTTGGACATTTATAATAAATAACATATTAATACACGAATCAGCTTTCCTTGAGCAAACCAAAGTGTTATTTCATGTCAATAAACAACAGCCTTAGGAAAGATTTAAAGTGTACATGTCTTCGCTTCTGACACCATGTATGTGAATAGGTGTGAATAAGAGAAATAGGACCTTAACTGTGTTGTAATGCCTATATTTTGTTATTCTAAGCTGTCAATACTTGTGTGCAGGTATTTCTGAAAAGGTTTTTAACATATATGTTTCCTAAAAATTAATTCCGTAATTCTTTTCTGCTTTTCACCTCTCCGAGTCTGAAACTATGCTAAAAGTTCTGAGAATAGTTAACTACACTATTTCTCAAACAAACATAAATATCAGCATTTGCCTTATCTATCAGATACCTATAAATCCTGTTTCAGAAGCATATTTTCCTGATTAAAAATTGATTTCCCTGTTCACAGTACACTGATATGTCGATAACCTTACGTTCACTTTACGCATTTTAATGATAAATTTGATAAGTTTTCGCATTTTGTGATAAATTTGTAAAATATATTTCACAACCTTTCAATTTAAATGAGATTAAAAGAATGTCTTGCCAGTCTTTAATCTGTATCACTGTTATCTGATAGTCACTGTAAGTGGACTTTAAAACTTTATTAAATTCAAGCGTTATATTTCAAACGTTTCAAAAATATAGAAAATGTTTCATATATCATAAATCATCAAACATGTACTCAAAATATTTACTTTTCAGCTTAATTTTTATTATTTTAATTTTTACAGAAAAAAATCCCTGTAAAGTATCCTACATTTTCAGAACTCAAAACAGTTATTTCTTTATTTGGAAAAGGATAATTTTTTAATGTAAATATGTTTCCCATTAAATTCTAAAATACTATGAGAATAAAAAATATTTTGGCTGCATGTATCACATTACCTGAAATGATATAATATCTGCTTCTTTTGTTTTTATCTAAAGCCGTAAATAAAGCATATAATTTATTATTATTACATTTATTGTAATATATATAATTTATTATTATTACATTTATTTATTAAATTATTATTATTATTACATAGCGCTGTTTAAGACTTGGAGTTTTCGACGATTTCAAGTTCGGCAATTGTGTTTTTCTTGTGGTTTTTTTTCAAAAAAACGATCAATTACGCCTCGTAGTAAACAGCAATCATCGTTTGATCAAGTATTCGAGTTCGACAGAGGAAAGATAGTGACCTACCGAGAGTGTGGATTATCTTTCAGGGATATCGGTAGTCGTGTTGAAAGAAACCAAACAACTGTAATGCGGATATGTGACCGTTGGATGCAGGAGGGTACGACGGACCAACGTGTTCGATTGCATCCACCTCAGTGCACCACTTCACGTAATGACAAGAATATTGTGCGCATGGCAGTCACGGATCGCTCAGTCACATCACGAAACCTAGAACAGAACATTCAGTCTGTAACGCATTATCCAGTGTCTGCACGTACCATTCGATGCCGTTTACAGCAGAGTGGTCTTTCCGCAAGACGTTCATTGCTTCGTGTACCCTTGACGCAGAACCACAGACGTCTCCGCCGCCAATGGTGCTATGAGAGAAGGATGTGGACAACAGAATGGAATGAAATTGTCTTTATTAACGAGTCACGCTTCTGTCTGCAACACCACGATGGTCGGATTCGAGTCTGGAGACACCGTGGAGAGAGGATGCTGAACATATGCGTTATGCACCGCCACACTGGTCCTGCACCGGGTATTATGGTATGGAGCGGTATTGAATATCACTCTCGCACTCCTCTAGTACGCACTGCCGGTACTTTAAACAGCCAGCGCTACATCTCCGAGGTGTTTTAGCCAGTTTTCCTTCCTGACCTTCAGGGCTTGCCCACAGCCATATTTTAACAGGATAATGCGCGACCACAGGTGGCACGCATTGTCCAAGGGTTCCTCGTCAATCGCCAGATTGAATTGCTTTCCTGGCCGGCTCGCTTTCTGGATCTTTCGCCGATAGAAAATATGTGGTTCATGGTTGCTCAACGATTGACTGAAATTACATCCCAAGCTGCCACTCCAGATCAACTTTTTCAACGTGTGAAAGCTGCTTGGTCTGCTGTACCACAAGAACACATCCAAAGGTCTCTTTGAATCAATGCCGAGACGTGTGGCATCGGTGATCTCCAACAATGGCGGCTACTCTGGCTACTGATTCTGGAAGTAATCACACTTCACAGAAGTCTATAAGTTTAATCATTTGATACTTGGTGAACATGTTATCTACTAAATAAATTTTATTGTGATATATTTTGTCCTTATTGATGTTGCAATTTGGGTGGCCAGCAGTGTATATTTCTCCAAATGTGATAAAAGAACGGTACCTAGAGCCATACAATTTTGAATAACGAACGTTTCCACCAGAATATGCACATCTGGAAGGCCGAATTTGGAAATGGTTTTATTATCTATTTCATATTTTGTAAAACTTTAAGGAATTTTTGATGAACAAACTCGAACGATTTAAAAGCTAGCAATGGCATTTACGGGGGGTAAAAAAACTTTTTATCTAAAGCGCGAAACTGTGTATCAGAAATTCTAAAGATATGCTCATTTAAAAATTATTTTGCGATATTGCTATTAAACTGAGTTTTAAGGTTTAAGTGCGAAGAACGTGATATTTAATAAATAAAGGTAACACACAAAACGTTAAAAAACGCCCCTTTGGAAGTAATTTAAAATCTGAAACCTTTCAGATTTTTTTATATTTTTGCCTTGCCGCGAAATGAGA
The DNA here is from genome assembly GCA_000611955.2 of Stegodyphus mimosarum. Taxonomy (NCBI): domain Eukaryota; kingdom Metazoa; phylum Arthropoda; class Arachnida; order Araneae; family Eresidae; genus Stegodyphus; species Stegodyphus mimosarum. The sequence continues at coordinate 131,733 of KK117325.1, forward strand.
ACTAAAGTGATTGAATGAGAAGTATATCTCTAATGAAACTCGAGGAAGTAAGTTTAAATGAAGTGCAGCATGTAAAGTGCATAATTTAATAGGCCGTACAAGGATGTGATGCGGTGTCCACATCAGATTTTTTTTCTTCTGCATTAAATCAACTTCGCTGCTTTACAGATGGTCATGTCTGAAAGCTGTTGCAGTTCCGCATGATATAAATTTTATTATAACTTTTTTTTTCAAAGTATATCAGTGTACTAACTGAAACATATTGAACAATTTCTTAATAGAAAAAAAGTGGTGAAATTTTAAGTCATATATTCTGTGTTGGGAAAGCAAGTATAAAGTCTTCTAAAATATTTTCAAATCAAAGCACTTCATTTTCTCAAGCATAAAATAGCACTTAACCAGATATGAATACGATAACAATTTTATGATTCTAAAAATTGTAATTTAGATCACATTTCTATAAGTTAAAAATTCTGAATATTAAATCAAATGAAAAGTAGAAAATCAGTGGCATATATCCAACAGCGCAAGAAAATTTTGTTTCGCACAGACCATTAAGCATTTTATTTCGAAGCAGAAAGACGTTAAAATGTGCTGTATTCTCTCCGGTATGTGAACTCCAAACCGCCCGATTGCCATCAGATGTGATTCCAAATAAACCACACAAGCACACATTAAAGATGGAGAAAATGCTTTCGCATTATCCCTCACTTAAAGTGAAACGGGGGAGGAGGAGAGTTGCCAAATCCATGCGATGACGAATTATCGTCCACCATATTTTTTTAGTTTGCACGTCACTGAACAAATAATAAAATATTTTATTTCCAACCAGGAGACGGTAAAATTGCGCAATACTCTGTTCGGGATTCAAACTCAGCTTCCGATTGCTAGTCCGATATTACGTTTTCCAATTACACCGCGAAAGAATATATCTTACAATTCCAAGAGAGAATATATGTTGTGAACGATAAATAGTGGACTTACAAATGGTGGATGATAATTCGTCATCACATGGACTTAGAACTGGGCGTCCTCTTCCTCAGATTCATTTTAAGTGAGGGATACTGTAAAGCAAAAGCATTTTCTCCATCTTTAGTAGCCCAAAGGGCGTTACCCCAGAAGGGCTGTTAATTTCGTTTCCGCATTTTGTGTTGGTTCTTTATAAATCTTCGCTTTTCAAATTGTTGCCGCAAAATATTAGAGCCCTGTATTATATTTAAAGAAATTAAATAATGAAGAATCTGCATAAATATATATATGTTTCTCGCACTTTGATAAAACAACGGTTAAACACCTTGATAAAACAACAGAGCTATCAAATTTTGAACAACGCAATCCTCCTGCAAATATTGGCATCCTTTAAGCACAAATTTGAAATTAGGAATTTGATTTATTATCGATTTCATATTTTATAAAACTTTAACGAATTTTCGATTAAAAAACTCAAAAATTTCAAAGCGAGCAATGACAACACTGTACGGAAGAAAAAATTATCGCGCGAGACTGTTCATCGGAAATAACAAAGATTTGCTCATTTTAAAATTATTTCCAAAGTGCGAAGAATATGGTATTTAATAAATAAAGGTAACACGAAAAGCGTTAAAAAAACGCCTCTTTGGGCGTAATGTAAAATCTGAAAGCTTTCAGATTTTTTTATTTTTGAGTGCTGGGTGGTGTATTTGGAAGCACGTCTGATGGCAATCATGATGTCTGAAATTCAGATCTCGGCGAGAACATAGCACACTTTTAACGTCTTCTTCGAAATAAAATGCTTAATGGTCTGTACAAAACACAATTTACTTCGATTGTTTGTCAGATATATACCACTGATTTTCAAAACTTATCTCTAAAGCAGTATTTCCCCATAGAATGAATTTTCTGTAATGTTGAATGTTTACAATGTTGGTGTTTGTTCTGTGGCCACTTTGTTTCGTAAGCCGCTGCTAATTGGTTTAAAGGATATAAGATTTCTCTTATATGAGCCTGATTGGGAACAAACTTAATTTACTTACAAAAGGAGAGCTAGATGGGTAATACTTCTAGATTTGGTAGCAAATTCTTTATGTTTTAAGAATGCATTACTTAAAACAATTTGCTGTTGTTATCAATTCTATAAATAGCAGCTTTTTACTAGAAGCATACCTGATTTGAGTGAATGGAGAGTTATCACTGCTAAACTATAAGAGAATGAATGCCAGCATTATTTGGCAACAGTCGCTAGTTGAAATAAAAGACTTCAAAATTTCTGTTGAACCATCATAATATGGGCAACATTATGGCAAGAAACAGAACGATCATTGTGGCAGTTTCATGAAATCGTTCCACTTGAGCGAAACGAAGAAGTGAAAACATGATTCAATGACGCGAAAAAAAGAACTGCTGTAGATGGAAAAAACATTCACCCCCAAGGATACAAAGTTCAAAACACTAAGCAATACTAGGCGTAGGTTGAATGTGAAGGTCGCATTACATGATACGATATCTTCATCGATAAACTGATAACCAAGTTTTGCCTGTTACGTTAAGCTGGCCACCAGCTCATATTTTCATTCTTCCTTTAATATTTCTTATATTATTTATATACATTTACGTTTTTTCTATACACTTTTCCGAAAGTATGATTTTGTTATCTTTGCAGCCAAAAAATGTCTTTTTCAATGTGTTTTTCATTTAACTCTCTATTTATTTATCTTGTGAAATATAGGTTAGGACTTGTCTAAATCTGGTTAACATAGTTGATAAAAATGTGGTTCGAGAAACGAAACGTAATTGTAGTGAAGAATCTAGATATCAGGAATAACCTTTCGTAAGATGGAAGATACTGTACTGTGTTGATAGATGTGTTGAGTTTGTGCTTGCAGAAGCTTATTCTCTGATCTCGCATGTTTTTTTCCATGTTTCGCTGAAATGATGTTTTTCTTCAAAGTTAACTAACTCATACTAATTGATACAATGCATATAAACAAAACTTCTTCATTTAATTTTACTAATTATGTGATTTCTTAGTATCATAGTTCTGAAACTGCGGTTTATGTTTAACTGAAATATTCTGCCGTTGATTTAAGTTGACAATTTCATAAGTGTGCAAAGGTTAGATTTTTTCATAATTTTATAAGCATCTCTACTACTAGTACACTGGCTGTACTTAAGATTCTACGAGCAAGTTATCAATCTCACGGCCTTTACTAATATTACTAAGTCAACGACAAATAAGTAATAAAATAATTAAGCAATTTTTGGTAACTATTAACTAACCAGCTATGTAAGGTGAAAGTTATTAAAAACTAAAACTACCGCTACACGCTATTAACTCTGTAAATAATAATAATAATAATAATGCAACTCGTCCGCCTTTAATTTGTGATATTTGTACTTTCGTTATGCTTTATCGGAAACAGAATTTGAAAAAGTTCAAAAATAAAGTTGTTAAAAATCTTACATTGTTTTTGTTTTAAAATTTACACTACATTCCACTATAAAACTACGCGAACAGACGTGACAGACTAAAAGATTTTACATGAGAACGGAACAGATTTCACATGACGATAGTTATAGATGAACAGATGTAATAGACAAAAAGATAATTGATAGACAAAACAAATGCGAATAGTTATGTAAATGATAGAGGTAGCTGTAAGTCATTTGGTGTCTGGTGCACCTCTGTTTGTTTACTTAATCACTGGAAAAGCCCATGGGGATTACTTGTGCAAAGGAAGAGAGGCTAGTTTGAAGGGCACTCTAATAGAAATAAAGTGTCTGAGAAAAACACGAAACAGTCCATATAGCCAGCCCGTAGAACCTAGGATAAATTACTTGCATTTAGTTCTTCTGTCCAGCCCCTTGGTCTGTATTTCAACGTGAATCGAACTACCACTGTTTAGTGTTTTCACCACTCGGCCGCTGTCGGGCTTCAGTGGAACTGAAATATTTTTAAAGGAGTTGTAAGATTATTATTTAAAACCTATCAGTTATTTATTACTTCACCCTTTACTATGTGGAGGCATTAGGTATTTTTGAAGCAGGAGGTGTGAAAAATGTGCAAGCTCTCGCCTGGACTCGAACCTGGACCTCTCGAGTGTGCTACGGTGTTACCAGGAAGGCATGCTGGAAGGAGGGAGTAAATACCTTATATACTCCCTCTTTTAAATGTCGACTGGGGATTAGGCAAAGAACCTCTATGTAAAGAAGGAAAGGCTCCATAGACGTAATGTAAACCACTTTGTCTGCAACGCCGCTACAAAGAAAAGGGAACATTCGCCAAGGGATTTAGCGACGGAATCTGTTGGCGAGAATTTCCCCTCTGTGATGTGCCGGTTCTTTGGTACCTAGCCGACATTTTCTCCCTCCGCAACGTGTATAGGAAATTGAGAACTCGTGTTAAGATGAATCGTTCTTTGACTTGTCGCGATAATTTAAACTCGGAAATGATGAAATATTAGGTGAAGTTTCACTTTCATTGGCTGTTTAACTTCCATTGTCCATATCGCTACTTGAAACCAAAGAACCTATTCTTTGTTTAAACTATTGCTAAACGTAACGGTCGAACCTGTCCAAACCAACTTCGACATTCAGCTTCGAGCTTTGGCGCTTTTTGGCGACAGATATTTCACGCATGCGCAGTTGTTTCCCTTTTCGTTGGAAGGGAGCCACTTCTGCTTCTGCGAAGTTTTCCTTCTTAACAGTACATATTCTTTGGATTAGGGGACCCCAATCGGGACTCCCAATGATGGGGAGTAGTTATTGTCCACCAACCTTTAGTTCGGCGTCAGTGGAGAGTCATTTGGTTATTTTGAAACAGGAGACTTGAAAATGTGCAATGCCCTCGCTGGGTCTCGAACCTGGATCTCTCGAATACTCGCCGAGAGTGCAACCCTTACACCACGAAGCATGCAGAAAGGAGGGAGAAAATACCTTATAACTATAACATCTCCTTTCCGATTCCTCACCAGAATACAAATTTAGTTAGATAGAATTTAAACTGAGGTTTTGGGATTCTAAAACACAGCGTATTTCTGCCTTTCTCGGGTACGTTACTCTAGCCTTTGCCAGCTCTGATAAGTTTGTGATCACTCGGCTGTGTGTTATTGAGGCCGAAATTTGAATTTTATGTACCGGTTAGGAATTCTGTGCAAGCTCAGACTTAAATTTAATAATGAAATCTTCGACTACTATTCTACGTTTTAAATTGAAATGTCACTGTTACTTTAGTTGCATCACTACGAACTGTTATTCATTTTGTTAGCACAAGAACACGCACTGATGTCCTAATTCCTATTTAATAGAAAAGGTTATTAAAATCTTTCTATCTCTTGTAGTTGCTCTAGAGACAGAGCAATAATTCGTTTCACGTCTGATGGGGTTAATAGTTCCTGATCAAGTATAACCCTAAGAAGAGGTTTATAGGAATGAACTAGAAAATGAACTAGAAGTTCATTTCCTGTTCGACACGTTGTTGAAAATCGAATCATAAACAATAAAAATTTTGAAACACACATATTTTACTGACTTCTATCATTAATGTTGCATAGAAATTATTTAACCTGCAAAGTAGGCTCTTGTCTCTTCAGTAAAATCATTTTTTTAAAATTCAAGATGGTAATTTCCTCTATATAATGTATAGTTTTGTATGACATATTGCTTTAGTCTATGAATTAGATTAGGTAAAGTACCTAATTTTTTAGTGTAGTTAAACTAGAAGTAAGCAAAGCAGATGCAATCAGGAAATCAAATTTATTTTGAGGTAAAGATAAGTTTGTAAAGTATTATCACTCTGGTTAACAAACCGCACATTTTTCAGTTTTCTTCCCGTCTGCTACTGTTTATTTCATTAAATCCTACCTATTGCGCAGTTATTTAAATGAAGAAATAAATAAAAGGATTCAAGAACGATTTAATAGGTTGAAGATAAAGCAAGAGATTTTTTTATATTGCTACTGAATTACTTAACTGTAACAGTTTACGAAGGCTCTTAACATACGTTTTAGAGCGCATTTCATATATGATAAATGACGTTTTAAATGGAAAGCATTATCTCTTCGACATTCTGCGTAATGGCCATTCTTTGGACTTCAGTCGTGAATTTCAAGTTAGAGAACATTCCTTACAATTAATAGCCGTATTTCCCACCATCCCTTTTCCATTTTCTTCCATAGACTATCTAGTATTTTAGGTTTGCATTAAGAAACTGCTCTTTATAAATCTCTGAAGACATAATAGTCCATTAGCGAAACGTCATAGATTTTCAAAGACTAAGAAGAACAAAAATTACAGATATAAAAGCCATATCTCTTTTGTCATTTGTTGAAGAAATTTCTGGATGGATGGGATGGATCTGAAAGTAGAACTGGTAATTTTATTGAAAAAGAGTTGCACTCATTTGGGAACGTGATGATAACAGACCAAATTTCTTCTTGGAATACAGGACTTACAAAATACACAGTCTATTTTAACACTTTTTATGACTTTTTTAGTTTAAATATTTCTTTGTAGGAGAAACTGGCAATGATAATAAATCCTTTACTGAAGCATTTTTTGAAGTTTCGAATACAAGTTTGTAATTTCTTTATTTCCAGTTCTGGGTATTAAATTAGTCTCTTCTTACAGTCATTTACAAAATACAAAAATCCCATTTCATCAAAAATCAGATTACATTTCCATTATTTTTAATTAAATTAACTAAAAAGGTTAATTAAGTGTTTCATAACATGTTCTGAGATCAGCTACAAGCTAAGCAAAAGGTTAAGAATGTTATCTTTTCTAACTTATTTTTAAGAATTAAATCTTTACTGATTATTTTATTTACTATCGGTAAAGAAATACATGAATTCACTACGATTGCTCTTTCAGTCGGGAGATTTTCTTCAGAGAATAAAATATCGCATTTTAAGTAGTTAAAAATCACATACACATCTAATAGTCGTTTATCGCTTTTCTTCCATCTAAAATAAATGCTTAGTATCATTTCTTTTCTTAACTATGAGTAATGTTACTTACTTTCCTTTCATAAATAACTGTTTATTAATTGATTTACGTAACACGTTTTGTTAACGAAATAAGACTTCTATTTGGAAAGAGGAAACTCCTATCTAGTGATTTAAATTTGTTTGAGTTCATGATTTTTAAAAGAAATAATATTTCATTTGCATTAAGAATAATTTATTTCCGATATAACGGATTGTTATAAAACACGTTGAATTTAAAATTAATATAATAAAACTGGAATAATGAGCGAATAAGACACAGAGTTTCTTCAAGTTTGTCAGTTCACAGAAATTTGTGCAAAACGGCTTTAAATCTCAAATAGTCCAGAGAAACGAAACATATATTCGGAACTCATTAATGGACCAAGTTTAAAGTTTCAAACACTGTCCCCTTGACAGGTTCCGTTTGAAGTGGTAAACAAGTTTTCTTTTGTCCATTTATTTAGTCAACTTTTTTTTTCAGTGCTTCATGTGCACTTTTGACTTGGCTTTGATGTATTTACATATTAATTTTAGTACACCTTTTATTTGTTCCGGTTCATATTTCCTGTACAATAGGATTACTAATAATTATTTCACAATACGTTTCCTTAGATAGCATATTCAAGATTTCCTATTACATTTGACCTCGAAAAAATATATATAAATTATGAAAGGCCGCCTACTTCTCAGAAGGAAATATACAAATAAAACAAAAACATAAACATTTCCAAATACAAAACAATGCAATTTTTTTAATTATAAAATGTAACGAATATAAAATTATAAAAACATTGTTGAAACACCTTGGTCTTTTTCAAGCAGCAACCGACGAATTTTCAATTGAGCCGCATTTCTGAATTATATCTAGCTGATTGTTAATACTGAACACATTTCAAAAATTATGGAAATTGCTAATAAAGATTATGAAACTATTGTATTGGACTACATCCTGTACAAAATTTTTTTTCAGAGGTAAATTTTTGTATTGTAAGGGTAAAAAATACTAAACGAAAGTGTATATATAGTAGTTCTAAAGGTTACTCAATTATTGATCACATGCTAACAAATAAGCGCTAAAGTATACATAATTTAAATTCTTAATCGATTTATGTTCTACAATCTGTATTTTTTTTTGAGGGGGCATGAAACTTCCTCAAAAGAAATCAAATGCCCACCTGCCTGATAAATCCAACCTTCGTTTCCCCTTTTTAGGGCACTAGGAAGAATAAGTAGATTCATTTAGCTATCCAGTACTATAATGTTTGATATCCTTATGCAAATTTTACTAATGTTTTAATATTTTAGCCGCCAGTTTGATGCTCTCCTTGTTAATTCTTTACTTATTTTACCATTTTTCGGAACTCGTGAAACTTTTGCGGTACAAATTTTAAATTACGATAAAATCACTTAAATCTTCCATAAATGTCTCGCTTTCGTTACCTTAAAATTATTCAATAATTTCGTCTTCTGAAAGTATGGCTTGTGGATTCTTTATAACAATATTGAATTGTATTCATCAATTCCAGGTTCATCATAAAACCATCAATAATCCGAATAACACGCTTGTAACGTCCTCTAACGGCACATATGCAAGGAACACTTGTTACAGATTATCGGATGTGTCGAATTATTATGTGCCGAATTGTCGGATTTCATTAACGTTTACTTTAACGGAAAAAAATTATTTTACACTTGGATTAATAGTGAAACAAAATTCACTCAATAAAATGGTTTTTATCCTAGAAATAAAATATGAATAAAAAACTTTATTCTAAAATCTTGCATTTGATTCTCCTAAATATTCAACTGCGTTTAACAGAGAATTTAATCATAAATTTGAAGACCAAACTAGACAATTGCTATATAAAGTACTCTGTAATCAAATCTGTTTATATTAATTGTCTTCTGTTTGAACTTTAAATTATGAATCAATAAAACAGCGAATCAGAGCAACATTGAACATCAATTATCTATTTTCTTTTCAACACTTGGAAAATGAAAGTTATTTTTGGAACTGATCTTTGTGCTTTATCTGAATAACGCAAGTCAGAAAAGTGCTTATTAGTCATAAATATTTTTAGAGAGATTTTCTAGAGTAAAATCGATATTCTTTTTTTATTCATATGAACATTGTACCTCATATAGTACTCGCTCGTGTTTAAGGTTGAAGCAAAAAAAGAAAGCAAACCTCACAGGCATTCCAAATGATTACGTTTAATCTATCAGTTCCGAATTATCAGAAAACTTTGCCCTAGAATGTATCTGCAACAGGTAGGTCACATGAGTGAATGCGCAAGCCCGATAATAATTTATTAAGCTAAAGCTCCTTGGCAAGAGCACCTACAGGAATTCAGCTTCCTTTCAAAGTAGCGATTGATACTGCTTGTAAAAAGGTAAATAATTATCACTTTTGTTTATTGAACTAACGGCTAACTTCAGTAAGTTAATTGTAATTGCATCTCAGTTTAACTCCCTAGTTTCGTTATCGTTTCTAAGATAAGGAATTTGTTCATGGTAAAACGGAATGTTTTCCTTTGTCTTTTCTATGTCTTACTTTTGATACGTTATTTGAAAACATAAGCATTTAATTAAGTACGCGAAGAAAAGAGCAGTTCGCTTTAAAATTATAAACTTTAGATACATTTGTTAAAGTTCTCGGTTTTGTATTTCTGTAATCATAATATGCGGAAAGGATTGCTTTCAAAATAACATAATTCGAAGATTCTGAAAGTCTTGTTCAAGTGAATGTCATCTTTATGTTTTAATGAAACATTTCGAAAGAAGTGCTTCTAATTACTGGTAGTTTGTAAACAAAAACTATTCAGTTAAGACTGAATGGTGTTCAATTGGAAAATCGTTTTGATAATAACAATCGAAACGTAAATTTGATGTTAGTATGTAATGTTTGATATTAATGTACACTGAGTCATTTCTCTTACCCTCATATCCGTGTTAACTTTCTGTCATATTCCTCTCATATGTATTAATTTTAAATTAGATTTATCATTTCAAAATTTTGTTTTTTCTCGACAATTTAGAATAATGCATTGAATTGCCTATTCATAAAACTGAAGAATATCTATGAAGACTGTGAAATTTTCATTTCAAGATCTCAAAACATTTCAAGATCCTATATCTCAAAATACAAATTAATGTTTTTAAATAGCAGTAATATGAAAATTGTATGTCATTATTTAGTTATTTACTTATTTTTGGTGTTCATGCGTATCGTAATATATATCCTATTTATATATAATAAAAAATAAGTTTAGACATTAAAATATACTTTTTTATTTAATTCTATTGAAAACGCTAACTTTCTAGTGCCATTACATTTATGAATAAACAAAATATATAATGGCTATTTCAAGTATATTAAACCGTATTATTACTGTTTATTTTTAATTTTATTATTCCATATTATTGCAGTTTATTGTTTACTGTTTACTATTTAATTTTGTAATAGTCACTTCAACCAATTATTCCTATTTTCATATCAGTACTTATTAAACCTAAAAATATAAAAGATTGCAGTTTCATCCATATAAATTTATAGCTACTTTCTTTAATCTTGGTAGACCTTACACACATTTTAATTAACAAAATATTTTGAAACAAAAAAAATTAATATTTTACAAGGATTTACTTATACTTCATATAAGTGGATATCATAAAAGCTCAACCAATAGTTAACGTGGTCCTAATTCTCTTATGCCAGTCATAATTCTGACCAAGAAGTAATGAAATGTATTTTTGCTTCCTTTACATTTCTCATTTCATCATACCTGGCGGTAGTCACTACTTAAATTGAACTTTCTTTATAACAATATGGATTATTAAACTTAACATAATCGTGATACAGTTTGCTTATTTATAATACAAAAACGTGTCACTAATGTTCTTCAGTTTTTAGACGTGTGTCATAGCACTAGAAGAAAGACTGAATAAGAACAGATTCTGTTACTGGCAAATTAAATTAATATTACTGGAGTCATTTTCCCAGAACATTTCAAATACGCATTATATACTAGTCTGTATTTAGCATAATAGCAAACACAGTTGAAACTGCTAATTAAATTCTATTTAACTCGCAATTGCTTCCTTCTTTCCGTTGTTATAAAAATTATTAAAAAACTTAATTTGTCACGAATTTAGTTATAAAAATTTAAGATTATTTTTATTTAATTTTACACTTTGTTTGTTTATATTATTACTGCATAAGCTTCACAAGGTTATCTGCAAAATACTCATGTTTACAGAAATTTCACTTCTTAATATTTTCATTGTGGAATTCCATAATTTTACTGATGGAAGCTTTTAGCAGATCATATCGATTTAAAAATAATTATAACTGTTATTACATATTTCAGCCCTGAACTGTAGGTTTCAACTCTTAATTAACTTTCGGAAATGAGAAATTGGCGATTTCCTTATGTGTAACCTGAATACGCGCTAGTTCTTTAGAAATTAATTCACGAATCTCCCCTACCTTTAGGCAGATTACACTTGCTCTGTTTGCCATAACCTAAATAATCAAGTCCAATGATACTAACCAAAAGCTAACGAATAATTTTGCAGTCCGTTTCTACTCCGAGTCTGATCCATTTTGTAACTTTTAACTAATCGTACTTGATTCTGTTTCCTTCTGCAAAGATGTTAGCAATACTTATCCGAGCTTCCTTAAATGACATGAGGCTATTTTGTAATTTTTTTTACTGCCATTGAATGCCGAATTTCAACAAGCATTTGAATTGCAAACTTGAGAAATGGATAATTAATATGCATGTATTAGATACCTGTATATTTTTTTATCTTTATATATATATATATAT
>KK117325.1:143556-164074 GCA_000611955.2 Stegodyphus mimosarum
CTCCAGAAGATTCTTTTCAATATATATCAAAAATAGTTCTTATGAGGTTTTCTTTGATTGATTTAATAAACGAACTGGATAGATCAAAGTATTTTTCTGAATATGTCTTTTTATAAAGAGTAAAATTTCTTTGCTAGAGAATGGTTTCATTTTTAAGCCAATCAGAAAATGAAATCATAGGTCTATACGAAAAATCACGTGAAATGATAAAAATTCAGCTTCAAACTAACCAGAAAACAATTTTTTTTCTTTTCAATTTAAACAATTTAAAGAACGTTTTAAACACCTTCTTAGAATCAGACGTAACTGAATTATACTGTCTTGTCTATATTTAAAAATATATTAGCAATATATTCCAATACATTTATATACTAATTTCTACAATAACTATGAAAACAATATAAATACGTGGCATGATTGCGTTAGCATTAATGTAGATTAATTGACGACTTCTTTACGTCTTTTTTATCGATATAAAAGTCGAAATCATATCACACGTATATACAATGACTTATTAAGGCAACTGTGAATATAATGAAATTAATATGTTGTTTTATTTTTTATGACTTATTTCATTTGTCTGACACTAACATCAGAACAAGCCCGCGAAATTCAGAGTGACAAGAAGTATAAGACTGTTCTATCGTTGGCAAGAACCTTGAGCACCATAGAGGTGACAGTACCATTTTGCTCAGTTCCGCCCCCAATTTTAATGGAAAGTACTCCGGGGACGGGTCCGGGTGTCTCCCCCTCTGTTCCCTACCACCAACCTCTTCAGAGGACTTATTATTTAGAGTGCCCCCATGCAGCACAGACACTATACATTTACAAACATTCATGCCTTCTCCGGGATTCGAACTCGGAATGAACAAAAGACAACAATGAATATAAGATGGTTTTGTACTTAAAGCAAGCTTTCATTTTGTAAAGGGTTTGAAATGAAATAAACAAGAGGTGTAACATATTTGAGATGGGTATACTGAAGACATTTTGCAAGGTATGAATTATCTAAAATAAATTTAAAAACGCGTAATTTAATTTAAAGAATGAGTGATAAATTACCTTACTATGAAGGTAAATAATAAAATAAATTGTCCGGCGGTTATCTCTTGGATGTTTAACGAACCCACGTTCCAGTTTAAAAAATAAATCAAATAGGATAGACTATTAAATAGATTACTTTTTTGTCATATTGCATCATTTACTGAATTTACATGAAATTTAATTTTTATATAAGTTAATTAACTTGCCATCAAAAAGTTATTATTTCTTCTCCTGGAAAATATTTCTATGAATAGTAGACAAAAATGTCTTTAATGTGAAACCTGGTGCTGGAAAAATTTATTTGATTATACGTCTTAAATTTTGCCCAATAAGAAAAGAAGGCTGTTGAATCACATTTTATTTAAAATTTAGAATTTAGACTTTTACAAAAGATAATTTGAATCTAGAGCTTCTAAATTAGTGTTTTTCTGATGTAAAAAGTTTCTTTTAAAAAGTAATGTTTTAAACTTAAAGATATCTTTAAAAAGTTACGTTACGTACAAAAACCAAATAATTTTTGTAATAATATCAAATAAGTTTGATCTGATCGGCTACTGAAATTTTTTTTTCAGTTATTCGAATGAAGCTTATAAACTTACAACTGAATAATCTTAATGAGAAAATGGCATTGAATAGCAACTTTAGTATTGAACAGCAACCTTAGGAAAATAGCAACCTTATTGATGTTAATAATGACATATTAACATTAATAATGTTGATGAATCCAATCAGAAAACTAAAACGGATAAATAACAGTGCAAGAAAAAAACAATAAGCAAAGTAAATATTGCTGCATAAAATAACTCGTATGAATCCCGAGCTATATTAAAAGTAATTTTAATCACAAATTGAAAACAAATTTAAATTTAAAAAACTATTAGAAATCCTAATAAATTATATTTTAGCTATTTTTGTATAATTTAGAAGCTTGATTAATCAATTCTATTTATTCTAATTCGGAATTAGCTCTCTACTATTTTTTTTTTAATTTCTACCTTCCCATTTTGGTTAATATTGACGAGTTACGGTTTTGAATTTTTGAATGAAAATCTGGATTTAATTTTTAAGCTTTTTTGACCCTTCGGCGGCTGCTAGATAAAGCAATTCTTTCTTCTCAAGTATGTGCGATATCTGTCAGTGTTAAATGCGCATTGCGAGCTGTATTCGTTTCCCCCACTGCAGTGCGTAACGTCATGAGAGCTGAGCTCGTTGATGGCAATCCAAAGGTTTACTTTATTATTTTCTGTCAATGTTATTCTTATAGCAATCTATTTCCTTAGAAATGCTATAATAGCTTTCTAAACTTAAGATTCTTCCTTCCCATCTGTTTTTCCTGTTCAATAACATATACAGGGTGTAAAGCATATTTTAATTTTATAACAGTTATTTTTAATTTTGAAACCCTTTCCTTTCAGTTACTTACAATTTGCTACCAGAATTGTAAGTAACTGAAAGGAAATCGCGTTGAATCTAACTTTCTAGAATCGCGTTGAATGCAAATGAGTTAGAAGAAGTATTTAAGGGAAGTTCATCTTACTTCCAGAGAGACTGCTTAAGAGTTCTTAGTGGCGCTTGTTTTCCTTTTGGCTACGTCGTTCTTGATTCTACTACGCTCAGCAGTATTGTACATGCCTGCTGAGATCGCTGGCTAGGTTCATTTAAGGGCCAATTACGTTAGGTATTTGTGTCTAGCTTCGGATAAAGTCTATTTAGCTTAGTATTAGTTTCTTATTTTCTTATCCTGATTTAAAAGCCCAAGTGGAGGCTTTCCTGTAAGCCGGAGAAGGGGCCATCTGCTATTATTTCTTTGAGTGAATAAAAGGGTATTTTAACACATCTGAAGTCCCTGTAGCAACTACTTAGCAATAATTCGTTACTTAGTTCACTAGGTTCCTCGACATTATATCTAGACATATTACCGAGGAAGAGTATAAGGGTAGCCGAACTTAAATCCTGCGTTAGACGTGAAAGTTTGGGTTGCCTAGTTTGCACTTGGATGACAGATGTCACCCGCCTCTTAAAATATATTTAGAATAAGGAAAATTGTCCTACTTCATATTTGTTCTACTTCCGCCGCAATTAATGTTCAACTACTGAAAGCCGCGACTCCATAAATCAACGCAAAGTTTTATAAACTTGGGACAAACATCACTAGGAAACAACTGTTACCTACGCGCTTAATCTAGGATTAATAACTGTATCACGGTCTTTGGAAAATGCCGTATTCCTTTGCTATCTGTTAACTGAGAGTTTGTCCGGCGATTTTATTTTATTTTTCTTTTCTTTCTCGAAATGAAATAGGGCTCTAGTTTTATTTTTCCTTCTGATTAACTTCTTCTACGCACATTGAGCCAAAAGAATGGTATCAGTCTTGTTGATATCACTGGAAGTGGCTACATTATGTAGGCTTCATTCTCAGTAATCCAATCCACATCAAGCATGCAAAGAACGTGCACAAGGTTTTGGGAAGACGTAGAAACTCAGTAAGTAAGTTCCTCGCGTTTTGATCGCGGAAACCAAACTCCGTTAGCTCAACATTTGGTCTTCATTACTGCCACACCACAAGAAAGCCTCATTCTTGGATCAGATATTGACATGTGAAGAGAAATGGGTCTAATATATTAACCACAAAAGAAAGTAGTATTTGCTGTCCGTTGATTCTATGGAATTCTCTCCAAAACTAAACGTTCATTAATAGAAAACGTAAACGTCATTAATAGAAAGTATTGTTCTGCGTTTGGTTGGTCAGCTCTGGTATTATGCACTTTAAATTGCTAGAGAGTGGCAAAATCTTCACAGCCGAGGTGTACTCGTCATAGTTGCAAAATGTTGCTGCTATACTTCGTTGGAAGCACTAGTGAAAGGTAAGGGAGGGATCATTCTTCAAGAGAACGCCAGGTCTCATACGGCAAGAGCGACGAAATAGGTATCAGTACACTTAGTTAGCTTTAGTTAATCCTATTTGCTCCGCGGACATGGCTCCATTGACTGTCTTTGGTTTCGTCCATGGATAATCATTTGCATGAGCGAAGTTCCGAAACAAACATGATGTAACGCAGGCTACAGGACAATTTTTTTGGCTCTAGATATAAGAACTTTTACAGATGCGGTATTAAGCTTATAACTCTTTGGGTAATGGAAAATGGAGAAGGCTATTTTACTGAATAAAATGCATTTTGACGTAATTACTAGATTGTTATTTCTCTGAAAATCTCTGAAATTGTTATCCGCTAAAAAAACTAACTTTTTTCAATAGCTAGTAAAATAGTAATTTATCCACTTTGAAGATAAACAGTTATACCTTGAAACCTTAAAACAATTTAACTATCTGGGTACATTGATCACAAGTTGCAAAGATATAAAAATTGAAATTAAAAAACAAAATATTTATGGCTAAAAGATGTTACTGCGGCCTTAGAAAACAACTTACGTCCAAACTAATCAACGTAAAAAATAAAGTAAATTTATATAACTTTAATAAGGCCTGTTGCCCTTTACGGAAGTGAATGTCGGATACTTAACAGAGCAGAGAAAGATCTGATATTAACTTTTGAAAGGAAAACCCTATGAAAGATCATTGGACCGGTACAAAAAATGGCGTGTTGAGAATTCTCCATAATCATGAACTATATGGAAAATATAGGAAATAAGGTGAAACTGATATTGTGAGAATCGTAAAGGCATCTGGTCAGATAGCTGGGCCATGTGTTTAGCTATGATGATGCATTTCCAACCAAAAAGGTAACCTTTTCGAGAATTGAGGAAGTAAGATAGAAGGGAAGACCACTCACTAGATGGATAGATGATGTCGAGGAAGATTTAACCGATGGAAGACTATTGCCCTGAATGTGGTCAGGTGGAGGAAACTTGGAAAGACAGCCTTGGCCTGTAACAGGTTCTGGAGCTTATGAAGAATAAGAAGGTAAAATACACTCACTTCCAAGAGTTAAGCCCAAAGATGTAAAATGCAAAAAATCAACAAAAACTGCTTTGATTGACACAAAGTTCGGCAGAAAAGTAGCATATATATTTTTGCATAAAACAAAATCAATAATTATATACAGAAATGAAAACAATATTAATACCTAACCTATTTGCTGTTACCTAATCTATTTGCATACTTCCATCTACCTCTGCAGCGAATTGCATCCTCTTTAATTCTGATTAGATTCCGGAAATTAGCATTTTCCTCTCCGTACTTAACTTTTGGAAGTGAGTGTAGTAAAAGGCTTCTCTTTTGGAACAGAACTCCACTGTGTAGAAATATGCTGAATTTTAATTCTTTACAAGGTTTTGCGAGTTATGCTATTTTCTTTCGTCAGACAAAATATAGGCAGACATTTTTTTTATTTCATGAGTAACTATTGCTATAGCTAAGTTGTAGTAATATAGCTTATTACCTGGCAAGAAGCTTCCACTCATTGTTTTTTTATACTGAAAGGTATTAAAGTCTTTCTACTTAGCTATCAATAACTATTTATACTATATAAAAACATCTGATGTGTACACCGCATGACTTCCTTGTACGGAATATTAAATTATACGCAATTTTCCTGCGTTTCATTTAAACATATTGAATTAACAGTTAAAGAATTTTGAATTAAATCTACTTCGTCCTTAAAACCACAACGGAATAAATGCACTCTTTAAAGTTCACTATATTTATTTACCATAGCCACAATTCGACGCTAGATTCACTTTAACAGCGTTACATCTCATTCATTTTATAACTCACAGTCAAGAAAAATTGTAGCATCTGAAGAATTACCACAAGTTCTATTCTCAAATACTATAATAAATCTAAAACGATGCATAAAAGAAATTAAACAAATAAAAAAGGAACCGTTTTTCACAGACGATTCAGCGACGCTTACCTAATGCGCATGCTATACTAATTAATTCAGTTCTCACTTCGCGGTGAGGCTAAAATACATAAAAGTTCTAAATATTTTCATTAAAAATTGAAAGCTATAGAAAAACATAAAACACCAAGTACAGTTAAAGCAATTAAAAAAACAATTTTTTCAATTAAAAACTACGATTTGTATGCAAAAACCAGCTAATAACTTAAATGATAATTCCAGAATGAATCAAGCATAATTTAATTCGCAATAATAAAAGAAGGCATTACTTTGTTGTTGCGAAGCTTAGTTTCTAGAGATTCGCAACAAATTCACTATTCTGCTAGGCTTTCAAATGTAAACAAATATGTCCGCTATCATAACCAAAAATTTGGCATAGCCGCACTTCAAAAACTTTTAAATTGTTGATAATTCTACAGTTATTGCATGCAGGTTAACTAAAGGCATAAACATTTATGACCGAAAGATAAGTACAACATAATTCAATCATTTTTAAAGCAAAAAATGCACAGTTCACAAACTTATAAGAATAAAGAAATTGAGCTCACTGAGCCAAGTAACAGAGTGGATACATATATACATATATACATATATTTATATATTTTTATTGCGGCCGATTGCAACCAAAATGCGAGGTACACATCTACATGTTATATCAACCCTATCTACAAAATTTCAACGTTCTGAGGCTACTCGTTTTTGAGTTATGCGAGATACATACATACATACGTACGTACGCACAGACGCCACGAAAGAAATCTCTTCGGAATCCATTTTAAATCAGTTTTATAATTATTTGGGGGGAAGAGTCCTTTATTCTGTCCTTACGCACAGATGTCACTCAAAAATTCGTTAAATTACATTCGATGTCGGCCAAAATAGATATTTTAGTTGAAATATGGTACCCGAAATTTTTCGCGATTACAATACTTCGTTTTTACTTCGTACGAGGAAGTAAAACGTTCTCTATTAATATCACTTAAAAATTTTAATTACTTAGATTTTTATGTTAACTGCATTTCTATTCCTTTTGAAAACCACGAAAAGGGGCAGATACTGGAATACGTATTTTTGTATTTACATAAACTATCATCGGTCATTTTATCTGATAGCTCTTAACTAATTTTGCTACATGTTTTTCAATCTTCTTTAAATTTCTTAACTTAACAGTCATCAAGAGCCAATGCGATTCTTTAGAATCATGGAAACGCCCCTCTCCACAATTATCAGCTCTTTTGTCATAAACTACGTTGTGACTGCTACAAGTAGGAGATAATTCGTGAAGTAGTAAATATCGATAACAGGATCGAGGAAACAATGAACTCAGGTATAGGTGGCAAAAATCATCATGTTGTTCTCAAATGTTGTGTTAAAAAAAGGAAAACGATTCGCCTTTAAAACAATTAAAAAGAATAAAAACATTTCGCAGATAAAGAAGTTCAAATTAGGTCTTTGATAAATATTAGCAAAATCGCAGTGAAGCACAATAAAATATTTTCCCATGTGTGTCTATCATAGTTTTTAGTATAGTATCATCACTGAATTTCTTATCAGTAATTCATAGATTTCTATACCAAATATATTCAGTTCCCCACCCCCAACACACACAGAAAGCTTTTTTTTCTTGCTCGATTTACAATGACTTGAGGAAAAATACCAGTTATCGTTAAATACGATTTCTTCTGATTTAAAATAGTTCGAAAGGTCTTTTTTAAAAATTTGCTACAGCTAATTTTAGGAAACATTTTTTTTTCTCGAGGAAAGTGTCTTAGAATTTATATTGCAATAAAAGTAGTTTCATTTTGAAAATATTTTAGACACCAAATGACTTCTTTGTACAGAATATTAAATTATAGGCAATTTTCCTGCATTTCATTTAAACATATTGAATTAACAGTTAACGAATTTTGAATTAAATCTACTTCGTCGATAGACCATAGCCACACTTCTGCGCTAGGTTCACTTAACAGCGTTACATCTTTGTAACTCAGAGTGAGCAGAAATTATAGCATCTGAAGAATTACCACAAGTTCCATTCAAATGCTATAGGTTAGGTTAGGTATAATTGTAGGATGCTTCTATTATTTACACTGAATAATTAGGTATAGGCCCCTTACGCTAGTTACCCAGATTAGCAATGCCTTCCGGGGACCACGGTACCGTTTTGGGGTAGAGGTGCTTCTGTTGTCTGGAGCAAGCGACATCGCAAGCTCTGCCACTGCTGGAAGTGTCACCGTCTTATGCCCATGCCTACTTTGGCTTTTGGAGTGATTAATTGCATGTTCATACCTAGTCGTTCATTGTTTATAGATACGATCCATGTGCTTAGTTTCTTTGCACATTTTGGTTGTTGATGAGCACATTGAATTTTTGGAATAATTGTGAATTAACTCATATAAATTGACTAGAGGGTGTGTTTAAGTCCTTCTTACCATTTATATGCCGATTTGAATTGTTTTGAAATGTATTCATCATTTTCTGTGTCAGCTAAGGATTCGAAGAACAATCATTGGAGGCTATTCTTTACTGAATGAGTAGGGGGATCACTCTGTGTTGCACAGTTCTAGACTCTTTGATGCCAGAGTATCTATTATTTTGGGATATGCGCTTCCTCATATGGTTATTATTGAGTGCGCATCTGAGGTACAGATTCACATCTTGGTCTACTCTTCGTCTTGTCAGGTGCAGATTTGCTGTTATGGTGCATGTGAATTGATAATGCTTTGGATCTCCCCTCTGCCCACATACGCAAAGATCCGAAAGTGAGAGATTCCTCTTGTAGAAGTATGTAGCGAAACGGCCGTGGCCTGTTGAACCTTTTTAAGGTCCTTTTCTTATTCTTATTTTTAACATTTAACATTTAATAAATAATCTTTGCTTACCTTTCTTGATGATTTTACAAGACGCTTGGAATTCTTTGCCATTTTGTTTTTCACACAAACTTTATTCTTCACAGCTATATACAACTAATAATGTTTACATTAGAACGTTCATTCTTTTTCTTTGTTGCCACTACACTTTTATCAAAAAATCCGCAATGCGGTAAAAAAATATAAAGAGCATAAAAAAATGGAAAGCTGCGCCAGCTCGTGGGCAGCTACATAAACTGTAACATCCTCCCCCTCGATGAACTCTTGGTTCATCAAAGGATTGGATTCTGAAGTTATCTTAAACACTAAATGTTTTAATGTTCTACAAGTTTAAATGTTCATATACGCAGTGTTCGTAATTTAAGTTCACTGTGTTCAGTTCAAAGAGTTTAAGTCATTTCTAAGGGGTACAATAACTGCACAGGACGACGAAGATGAGTTCCATTAGCTAAACGGATAGTGCAAGCCCTTATTTTTCCATCTCGTCCTGGATGACACTCCTGTACAACTCCCATCTTCCATAATAATCTTGGTAATTTTTCTTCATGTACTAGAACTACAGATCCCTTCAAAAGATCTGTTACGGCATTACCTGTTTGAATTTGTTTTACGTTTCTAATTTCAAGTAAGTATTCCCTTTTCCATCTTTTCCAAAAACCTTCTAATAACCTTAGCCGGTATTTATATCGCCTTGTTAATTTTTCTTTAGTTGAATCAGGTTCAAGAATTTTGCCAGATGGTAAAGATGTCAATCTTCGCCCAACTAGAAAATGAGCTGGTGTCAGCGGTTCTGGTTCGCCGATTTCACTATAAACATAAGTTAGCGGGCGTGAATTTAATATTGCCTCAATTTCAATTAAAACTGTTTCCAGCTCTTCAAATTTAAGTGAAGCCTTCATGAGTATTTTCTTCAAACATGACTTGATAGATCTAACAAGCCTTTCCCAGAAACCGCCCCACCAGGCCGCCTTTTCCACATTGAATTTCCACTCAATACCTTTATTACCAAAATAATTTTGAACTTCTGTGTCCTTGATGGTATTCCATAATTTTTGTAAATCCTTGTCTGCTCTTTTGAATGTTTTTGCATTGTCTGAATATATTATTCGACATACTCCTCTTCTTGAAATAAATCTTCTAAAGGACAGAAGAAAATTGTTTGCTGTTTGGCTAGACACTAGTTCTAGATGCACTGCTCTTGTTACAGCGCATGTATACAGAGCAATATAAGCCTTCCCAGTTTCATCCTTTGCACTCATAGGACCAGCAAAATCAAGTCCCACAACTTCGAAGGGATTTGCCTCTCTTATTCTTTCGGTTGGTAAAGGAGCGATATCCTGACTTAGTGGCTTAGCTTTAAATCTGTAGCAAATCACACACTTGTTAATATTACTCTTAACACGCTGTCGACCCTTTAGTATCCAAAATTTTTCTCTAACTTGAGTTAAAGTTTCAGCTACACCAGCGTGTCCTTGCGTTTCGTGACAATCTTTAATAATATGGTCTGTCAAATGAGACTTCTCAGGTAATATTGCTGGATATGTTTGATTATAGCTTAACCCAGCATTTTGAAGTCTTCCACCTACTCTAAGTATTCCATTGGAGTCTACAAATGGATTTAATGTAAATATTTTCGAACTAGCTATGCTTTGGTTCATCATTAATTTCCTTATTTCTTCTCTAAAATTTTCTTCCTGAGTTTTCTTGATCCAGAAATTCTCTGCTTCAGTCATCTCTTCAGCCGTGACAGATCCAATTCTTCTTAGTTTTGGGTTTTTCACATTATTGATATATCTGAAAACATAAGATGTTATTCTGTATACTTTCTTTATGTCACTGAAGTTCTCGATAGGAATGATAGGTTCGCTGTTTTCAACAATACAGTTTGCTGTTAAGATTTCTTGTTTATTTCCCTTTCGTTTCTCAGAATTTGTTACTTTATCATGTTCATTAAATTTTCTCGAAGATATGGGCCAAAAGTTGTTATCTTTAACAAGCCAAGGTGGGCCATACCACCACATTTCATTTTTTGAAAGGGTTTCTACCTTCTGCCCTCTCGTCAATAAGTCCGAAGGATTTTCATGGCTGGGACAATAATTCCACCAATCTGGATCAGTTTTCTCTTGGATTTCTAGACACCTATTTCGTACAAATTGTTTCCATTTCGTAGGATCAGCCTTGACCCAATGTAGTACAATTTCTGAATCTGTCCACATATAAACCTTCATTTCTATGTTTTTTAACGAATGTCGAATGTATGTGATGAGTCGAGCTCCTATGACTGCTCCTAAAAGCTCTAGTCTAGGTAACGTAATCTTTTTTATGGGAGCAACTCTTGCTTTGGACATACCAAATGATGTTTTTGTTAGCTCATTTTCATTGTATCTCAAATATGCAACGGCACCATATCCGTTTTGGCTACTATCTGTAAAACAGTGCAACTGAATATTCGACAGATTATTTTTTGATTGACTGTTGAAATAATGCCTTGGAATTTCAACAATTTTTAATTTAGGAATTTCATTATACCAGGTTTTAAATCGTTTCTGCAATTCTTGATCAAGTGGTGCATCCCATTGGTATCCCCTTTGCCAACATTCTTGCATCATCATTTTAGCTGCAACAACAAAGGGAGATATGAACCCGATAGGATCGTATAGTTCGCCTGCAACTTGAAGAATCTTCCGTTTTGTTATTTCCTCAGCCGGATCTTTTAGTAATTCATCTTTGATTCGAAATTTCAGTATATCTGCTTCATAATTCCAAATATATCCTAGCAAAGTGCTATTCATTCTGTCTCCATTAAACTTCGTATTTTCAGCTGCATTCCAAATCGCATGTAATTGGGCGTTATTGCTCCTCCACTTTCTCATATTGAAACTAGCAAGCATCATAATCCTTTTCACATCTTTATAAATTTCTGCAGCTTCTTCTTCATTATCTGTACCATGAATCAAATCATCTACGTAAATATTTTCTTCAAGAAGCTGACAGATCTTCGAATATTGTGATTTCAACTTTCTTGCGTGATGCTTTATTGTTGCTGCTAGTAAAAAGGGGCTACAGGTTGCTCCGAATATTACACGCGTCATTCTTAAAATCGTCGGTTGCTCCTTTTCTTTTGCAGTCCAAAGAAATCTTACTGCATTTCTGTCCTCAGGCTTCAACAGAATTTGTAGAAAAGCAGCTTCAATATCTGCAGCAAATGCTATTTTGTGTTGACGAAATTTAATTAGCAAATCTAATAATTCAGGGTTTAAATTTGGTCCTGAATGTAAGCAATCATTTAAAGATAGACTATCACGAGTATGTGAGGAAGCATCAAATACGACCCTTAATTTCGTAGAATCGTGATCTTCTCTGATTACGCAATGGTGTGGCAAATAATAGATGTTTTCTGCAGAATTCTTTGGAGCCTTTTCAACTATTCCTTTATTTAGATAATCTTCAATTACCCTTGAATACTTGTCATAAATTTCAGGATTTTTCTTAAACCTTCTAAGTAAACTGCTCCATCTGTTTAAGGCGATGTTATAATTACTACCCATTTTATTGACGTTGTCCTTCCAAGGTAATGAAACTTCATACCGATTGGTTTTATATTCAATAGTTTCTTCAAATCTCCGAATAACTTCAGTGTCATTTTCATTTGTTTGACAGTCAAGTATTCCAATTGCATCTAAATCCCATAGCCTTTTTAAAGCTGCACTAGTTTCAAAATCAGGTGCATGTGAAATATTCTCAACAACATTCATTACCGTAATTCCGGAACGAAGTGTGGAAACATTACTTAATGCTTCAGTCCCACTTATAGTGTAACCAAATAACGTTTCAGAGGCAACAAGACCCTTTGATAATCTTTTAACCTTCCCAGTGACTATTTTCCAGTAAAAATCATTACCAATTAATACTGATATTTGAGAGTTATGGCCATCTATATTTGTAGCATCAGCAAGTCTTATCGAATTTTCCATACAATAATTAAGTATTTCCTTTCCTGGCATACCAATAACAGCTTGGTTAATTTCTGGAGTTTCAAGAGCTTCAATTATTATTTTCCCAGGTCCGCATATATCTTTAAGTATAACCTTAACCTTTTTTAGCCTTTTAACTATAGCCTCAGTAGAGCCGAATGTGTAAATCTGAAGTTCTTCTTCCCCCACAACACTTAATTTCAATTGTTTTGATACTTTTGTCAGAATGAAAGATTTATGAGAGGCAGAATCAAAAATGAGTCTTACATTTTTTCTTCTATTCTGACCTAAAGCTACTGCATTTGCAGTTTGTAAATAAACCCTTTTTTTGTTATCTCTTTCGGAAATTGACGCTACCACTGTGTCTGTTTTAAACTCACCTTTATTTTCCCGTTTATTTTCAAATTTATTATCATGTAAAATAGTATTATGCCTTAACGAACATAAATCACAGCGTATATCTGAGTTGCAACGGGCTGACGTATGAGCCTTACGAAAACATAAATAGCATCTCCCAGCCAGTTTTAATTTCTTTCTTTTCTCCTCAATTGGAATTGCGCAATTTGAAGTAGAATGCTTCAACGATTCATTTTCTATCTTCCCACAAAATATACAGTCGGCTGTTGATGTATTCGTATTCAACGACGCAACTGCTGGGACAAAATGTTTGTTTTTGAAGGCAGTATGATATTTTTCACCTTTAAAAAGATCTCGCGATTGGTGTTTATTTTGTTCGGTTCTTATGTTAAACTCGGAATGATTTGGCGATGTTTGGAAAAATGTTCGCTCTCTGCTTTCAACTTCTTTCTTCAGAAATTTCAAAATGTTAGTCACTGTGGTTTCTGTGTCAGGAGTTAACGATCGATTGAACTCTAAAACCAATTCGCTAGGAAGTATTCTCATTAACAGCGGGCATAACAAATAGCTGTAAGAATTCGAAGTAACGTTAAGGGAATCCAGGCTTCTAATTTCAATTTCTAAACTATCATAAAGATTACGTAACATTTTAATATCATCCATTCTTTTTACTGGCTTTAAATTCAGCAGACGATTCATATGTGCGTTTATTAGAATTTCCTTTCTACCAAACCTTTCTTTCAGAATATTTATTGCCTTAGCGTAATTTTCGGCAACTAACGGTAATCCCTTTATTGACATTAAAGCTGTGTCCGTTAATAAAGATTTGAGGTAATTAAATTTGTCTACATCCTTTAAAGCAGAGTTATTATGTATAGCAGATTCGTATTGAGCCCAAAAACTTTGAAATTCACATATTTCGCCTTTAAATTTATTTATGGTTAGTTTCGGAAGTTTAGCGCCATTTGTATTTGTGTTCTCTACCGTATCTATAGTAGAAGAATTAGATGGCATCTCATTTAATTTAACATATTTTCTATTTCTAAATATTCTATTAATCTTCGATTTACACAAGGTGATTTTATTTTTATATTCCAAGCTATCCTGTATTTCGGTGTCATACTCTTTTTCGTCTGTTATGACAGATTCAATTTCATTGTTCAATATTAATATAGCGTTTTCATTTTCATTTAAGATGGATAAGTCGTCTTCTAATAAATCAAATTTAATATTTTCCGATTCAATTTCCTTTTCCATTTTAGCTATCAGTCTTGTTACTGATGCTCTTAGCATTCCTCGCTTCTTTTTTAATGCTTTTAACTTATCCATCTTAATATTCGATATTCAATCACTAATGAAACAATAATAAATACTTAAATCATAATATATCTAAAGATCACTGTTATCCCGGGTTTCGGCACCATGTTGAACCTTTTTAAGGTCCTTTTCTTATTCTTATTTTTAACATTTAACATTTAATAAATAATCTTTGCTTACCTTTCTTGATGATTTTACAAGACGCTTGGAATTCTTTGCCATTTTGTTTTTCACACAAACTTTATTCTTCACAGCTATATACAACTAATAATGTTTACATTAGAACGTTCATTCTTTTTCTTTGTTGCCACTACACTTTTATCAAAAAATCCGCAATGCGGTAAAAAAATATAAAGAGCATAAAAAAATGGAAAGCTGCGCCAGCTCGTGGCTAGCTACATAAACTGTAACATGGCCTGAGATCAGCCATGTTATTTGTCTACTTATGACATTTGGAGTGGAGTATATTCTTGGATACAGGTCATATGTGGAGCTGCTCTGTTCAGCGGAGTCCCACCAGTGCTGCCATGCTTTTTCAAAAGTAATTTTGAGTTGCATCTTGAGGTGGGAGTCTGGCCATGGAATGGATAGTTTCGTTGCACTGAGGCCCCTAGCTGCTTCTTTTGCTAGGGCATCCACTTCCTCGTTGCCATTGTTGCCGACATGAGCTTTAACCCATGATATTATGAAATACGGGTTGGTTGTGTTAGAGGCAGTACTGAGGATTTCATGGATTATTGGGGATCTATTCGTTGAAGAAGCTATTGCGTGCGTGATGGATAAATTATCTGTAAAAAAAATGGCAAGTTTTAAAGGAATGGCGTATACTGTATTTGATGGCTTCTAATATTGCGATTGCTTCTGTTTGGAAGACACTGTTTTCTACGTTTAGTTGAAATTTCTGCTCTTCTGTGAAATGATTACCTAAATATACTTTTAGCGCACATCCCTTTCCACAGTCCAGGCCAGAGCCGTCTGTATAGATTTGAGAGAATTTGTTCATGAATGGCTTTTTGTTGATGCATAGATTTATATTGTTCTTCACTGCAGAATGTAGCTTATATTGGTGTGAGGCAGTGGAGTAGCATTCTGCTTTGAATTCTGTTCCATTGTGGGTACAATTCTTTCTTAAATGCAATACAGTTGATTTCGTATACGCTTTTTCAGCTGCTATGAAGAGAGGGGAAATTTTAGCCATCTGGCGCAATGCAGCATTCGATGTTGTCCTATAACCTCTAGTGTAGTTGAGAAGTTGAGAAGAAAAGGCCTTTGAATTGTTCGTAGCTTTTTCAGTTTACGGGAGGACATTGAGTTTGCCCAAATTGCTGCTCCATAGAGAGCTATTTTTTCGATAACAGAGAAATAAATCACCTTCTGCATTTTCGTGTTAACGCCCCATCCAATTCCTTGCATTCTCCGTAATTTTGTTGCTATTTTGGATAGTTTGCTTATTACATAATTTAGATGGTCCGCAAAGTTAAGTTTGTTATCTATGATAATGCCTAGATATTTTATAGATTTGGCCATTTTGATCTTTTTATTTTCGATATGAAATTTTGGGAGCCTGGAGATTTTCTGTTATGGTTTGTTGAAGATTGCTGCTTGTGACTTTTCATGAGATATGATTAATTTTTGTTACTTGCATAATTCATTGAAAATATTTAGTATGCTATTTGCATTATTCTCAAGCACGTTTCGTGTTTTGCCATTAACAGCAAAGGCCGCATCGTCAGCGAAAGCGATGCATATTGTGTGTGACGACCATTTGTGTTGGATAATTTTATCGAAAGCCAGATTCCAGAAGTCCGCGCTACTGCAGGAGCCCTGCGGACAGCCTCTTTCTTGGTTCTTTTCGATTAGTCTGTTATTGGACAAAATAATACTTTTCGTGTCTGTAAAGTAGCTTTGAATAGTTTGGTAGACATTTTTCGGGCATTTGACGTCTCTAAGTGTGCTTAAGACCTCAGGCCACCACAGAGAATCAAATGCCTTTTTAAGATCTAGGCAGAGAAACGCTTAGTGCAAGTTCTGAGATTTATTGCTGGAAATTTTCTCTATTACTGTATTTATAGCATGAATGGTACTTCCGTTCCGGGTGAAACCGAATTGGAATTGACTTGCACAGTTTTCTTTCTTAATGTGATGCCTTGACGATTTGCCAGGGCTCTCTCAAAGACTTTGCCTAGAGATGGTAGTAAATTGATAGGCCTGTAAGAACTTGGGCTTGGTGCATCATGTCCTTTCTTCTTGAAGAGAATAATTTGCCCTATTTTAAAGCTGGAGGGAAATAACTTGGTCTGCAGACATTTATTAAAGATTTTCAGGAGTAGAGTTGGAAATTGTGAAGAATTTGGATCAGGGAGTTATCGATTCCATCCGGGCCTGCGCTTTTTTCTTTGGTAGATGTTTGACTATTCTAGAGATTTCAAAGTTGGTAAATGGGGGATCATCGTCTGTGTTAGGGGGCTGTAAGTTGTTTCTTCTCTTCTACTGCATATCTGAGTCATTCTGGGGATCATCGCTGAGGAATACGTTATTCATAATATTTTTAATGCTTTCTGATGTGGCATCTTCTGTGCTTGTGATATTGTTTGTTGACTGCGGAAGTGTAATTTGACAGGGACGAAAAACTTTATTTGAGCAAATCTTGTATATAGGACCTTAAGGATCTTTGCTGCCTATCACGAACTTGCTCCAGCATTTTAATTTCGCTTCCCAGATTTCTCTTTTGTAAACTGCTTATTGTTTCGCGAAAAGTAGGTATGCATTTGTTCTTTCTTCTTCACATCATGAATTTTTCTTTTTTCTTTTTAAGATTCTGGTTTTACTTTGAGTGGCTCTAAGTGCAGCTGTCCACTAATTGATCTTTTTAAAATCACTAGGGCTTTTGACATTGAATGATTTTTTTCAGTGACTTTCTATTGTTTTTTGAAGGGAAATAATCAAATCATTAATTTCGGGAATATTTTCAGTGTTAATTATTTCATTTCCAAAAATCCTGATATCATTTGATACAGAATTTATGAATCTCTTTTATCTTGATTTCGTAATTTTAAATCGTTTTGTTGAAACTGTTGAAGGTAAGAATTGATTTTAAAGGAGATAATTTTATAGTCTGATATATCCTCGTCTTGGACCACAATCCACTGATTTATTTTGTGGGCCATTGAGTGGTTTACAAGAGTGATATCTGGCCATCTTGAAAGGTCGGAAGCGCGGCGTTTTCGTTGATTACTATTAAGTTGAAGCTGTTGATAAAGTCTTCGACTTCTGTACAAGAGTAGCCCCAGATCGTATTATGAGCGTTGAATTCCCCCCAATCACATGAGGGTATTAGGAAATTTTTGCAGGATTTCAGACAAGGAGTCAAGATATTGGTAGATCACTTCTTTTCGGGAGGAGTAAAATGATGTGAAAAGAATTTGCTTTCTTTCAGTGTTAAGAGCAATGGTTATGATGTCTCTGGAGGAGAAGATGATCACTGGAGACCAGTTACTATTGGAGCATAAAATTGCAATTCTTACTAAATTTAGGTGAGCCTCTGTATATTGTAAAATGTTCCAGTTGCTTGGAAAGGCTCCTGTTTTTCCCTGGACACAGTAAGGTTCTTGGATTAACACAATATCTTTTGAGTTTTCTGATATGAATATTTCTAATTTTGAATTACATGCATATGCTCTTTGCAGATTTATATGTGCAATTTTAATTGGCTCTGATCTGAAGTGCACTTTAGTAAGTATTACGGAATCTTTCTGGGGTGCTGATTTCTTAGTCAAATCCATAGTTTATTCGAGTTTGGATTTTAACTACTTCTTTTTGATAAAAAAGAGCATTGCGATGAGTATGCAGGGTGTTCAGTGTTCAGGTTGGTCTTGTTAATACTGTTGTGAAGTCGGCAGTTGATACAGAATGGAAATTCTGCATGGCATCCTCATTTGGCTTTTGACCACAAAAGACACAGTAATGTTTGTTTGGGCACTGTCTGTGCTGATGGGCAAAGTCCTGACAGATGAAGCAGCGAAGAATTCCTGTGAATTCGTTGACTAAGTGTGTTCTCTAGCCCATATTTAAGAATCCTGTGTGAATACATTTTTAAATGCTTATGGCGAGCATTTAATAACCCATCGCACAAGGTCTTTGGATCTATCTGAAACGGCGTAATTTTGGTGCAATATTATTTGTGGAAAGGTCATAAACGGTTAGTAGTTTTTGCTTTATGTCGTCTTGGGACAGGTAATCTGGAATTTTATCAATAATGATCTTTGGAGTTCTTTTTGCTGGAAGTTTGAAGTCTATATTGTTGTTCACTAGATCTGACTCTTGCAGAAATTTTTAAGGGACTCTAAATCTTTTCCTGTTTCGCACGTTAGGGCAAGTCCTTCATTTCAGATTGGTGAGATCTTCTTAATTTTGGCTTTAATTTTATGGAGGGGGATTGCACTTTCCAAATTGTCTGAAAGCGGCTTATCCAACTTCTTCTTAGGGAATATAAGTAGTGTTGGGAGTTCCCTTTGCTTTCTTAACATCTCTGCATAGGACAGTCTTGATGTGGGTTGGTCGTGAATTACTTCGTGACACCGATTTGTATCTTTACTTTGAGCCTGTGTTTCGATTAAAGTTTTGTTCCAGAAGTTCTGGGATACATGACTGGTTTCATTGGGAGCTGGAAATTGAACTGCACTTGGTCGTTCATTTTCAGGGTAGTTTTGAGGATTGGTAGGGATCTGGAGTATACTTTGAGGTAGGCAGAAGCGCGACATTAGCAATTATTTGAACAGTTTCTTTTCAGGCTTTCCGCATTGTCTCAGGGAAAGTGAATCTAGTTCCTTTCTTTGTGTTTAAAATGTCAAGGAATTTGTAGTGGAGGCCTAAAACATCAGAGGCGCGTAGATCGTGGATGTTGGTAGTAGAGCTAGTTAGGATTGGTAGGTCAACTTGCTTTTCTGGATCTTCAGTAACTTGGAATTTTTCAGGCATTATTGTGCTTTACAGTTAACAAAACAAACTCTTTTGCATTCGCTGTGGCCAAGAAGTGATGGCTGAGCATTTAACAAGCACAAGTTAAACTTAACATTGTTTTCAGAAAATTAAGAGGTACGATACACAACCAACTATTTAACACTTGAAATTTCAAAAGGGAGCCTCAGGTGGGATGAGGCTAAATAACACAAAAAAAATTAACCTGACTCAAGTCGGTAAAGTAACACCGATGTTATAGAAACGTCGTACTACTCTTGGATACACACACAGTTTAAAACAGAGATTAAATTAGTGCACAATAACCACTACAAGGAAATGTTATACTGATCAAATTAAATGCAATATTCACAGTGACTCCTAATAACACATATTTAAATATATCTTAAACTACTGATACCAATGCAATACTTAATACAATACTGATTACAATTACTTAAAATGCAAAAATATAATGCGCTTCCAAAAACTGAGCTGGGGCAATTGATACAGTCTATTTAAAGTATATAAAATACATAGTTTACAAGAAGTTCTGGTAACTCAAATTATAGGTAAGTAAATTCATAAGTTGAAAATCAAAGTCATGGACATGGGATGTGAGAATAGCGCATTAATTAAATCAGAACAAAATATAAACTAACATATAACTATTGCTGTCCTTAAAAAGCGTTAAACTATTAGAGTATGTTTAGACTATTTAAAACAGAGCAGTTACAATTATTGTAAGGCATAATGGTAATTATGAGTGTACTCTAAGTGTTCAGTACAGATAAAAACTGATCTTATCTTGAGTGCTTTTGCTTCTTCGGTTCTTCACCTGACTGAGAAGAAGAAAATTTACTGTAAACAAATTACCAACATGAAGGACACTAAGCACTTATCACTTAAACACTGCACATACTTAATGGAACTAAAGCACAGATCACTGCACATAATTAATATTGAGAACTCTTGTATGAATAGCATACACGCGTCGGAAAACAATCACTTTAATCTTTTAATCTGCTGGGAAATAATCATTTAAAATCCTTTAATCCATGGGATTAGGAATGATGAAAATCCATCGACCTTGGCAGCAAAACTTCTCTGTTTTTCGTCAGTAAGTTATAGTAATCCT
>KK117325.1:164088-202103 GCA_000611955.2 Stegodyphus mimosarum
CCCACTTCGCTGAAAACGCAGTACACACTGGAACGGGTATTAAAAATGCTAAGTCCAGTAATTCGTAGTCTGGGAACCACTGGATAGAATTTGTTGAAATTTTGAAACTTATGTGCCGCACAAAGTGAAGAGAAGAATTGTGTTGGTCGGGTGTAAATATTTCAGTTAGTACTGCAATTAGCGCTAAAATTAAAAGCGCGCACTCCCCCCCCCCTTTTATAAATTTTTTTTATTGTCTCTTTCTCGTCACACGGTAATGAATTTCCCTTGGCGGACGGCGGTAACTTCGTTTCGAATTTCCCTTGGAAGAGGGGGCAGCTTCGGTAATTGCTGTTGCCATCCACAAATGTCGAGAAAATAGGTTTTATCAGAATATTCTAGTGAATAATTAAAAAGCTTATAAAAGCCGAATTAAAACACCTCAGCTTAGTTGTAGCTGTTTTAAGACAATTGTTGAATAAGAAAAATTTTGCGGGTTTTATTAATATTTTTAAATTTTATCTATCATACTCAACCTCTCTTGGTGCCGTGACAAACAAAACAAAAACAATTCTCATAAAAAAATATAATGAGTACAATAAAATCATAATAGAGACTGGTGTTTGAAAACAAATTAATTAATTCTTTAAGCTAGATTAAATATTCATAAATCCTCAACACAGTAAATTCAGTTTTATCATATCAACTCTCAACTCTTAAGTTCAATGAAAAGAAAAATCCTCCCTGGTGTTTTGTTAAACTCAAAATATTAATATTCATGTAAAATGCATTACCGACACTGAATCATTAACATACTATCTCTCACTAAACTAATTAATCAGCTTTGTTTCCTGTAAACACATAAATTTCAATACATCCTTAGAGATAGCCGCAAACACGTAAAAGTAAAACACAGAACATTTCAAAACACCAGGGAGAAATAAATCTCACACACTAAGAAGTCGAAACACCAGTTAAATTAATATATCTGATCGTATAGTCATAAATAACATTAAATTCTCCTACGCTCGCAATAAACTGCCCAGGTTCGATTGGAAGTTTAACCATGTTTTCCGAAAGGATCACATGGGTGACCTACAGTAGACCACAAGATAAAAAACACAAAAAACATACAATAGTAAAACAAATAAAAACATTTATTTAATATTCCAAAAGATTATCCATTCAGAATAGCTGGCCAGACTACCCCTACAAACATTTACTAAAAATTACTCACAATTCTTCATGCGACAATCTAAACCATAATCAATATTGTATTCAAAATTATTAATTACGTATCTTACAATAATTTCGTAATTATCACTGAACCATACTTAAGTAGTCTGAAACATTTTTTATTTCTTTAAATATTTCCAAATCTTACCAAAATCTTAATGAAACAATTTACACTTTCTATTAATCTTAGAAGGTTACTCAAGCATTTAAACTCACACTACATATACAAATATTTTAAATCAATTTTCGTAAAGTGAAAGATGAAGTTTTTCCTAATAATCGATTTCACAAAATCCTAAATCAGTTAAGGGCAATAAGTTTGAGGACACATATAGAATTTAATACAAAATCAAAAAAATAATCAACTCACGGTGGAGAAAAATTCCTGCCCAGATTTCGTCTCCCTAATTGTCTACGAAACGCACGTAAAAGAAGTTCAAAAATCTTTCTTCATCACTGCCGCACCAAATAGTCAATTCTTCTGTTGTAGAAAACTTCCTCATGGATATAGTCCTTCTGCATTCAAGGAGGTCCAACTTAGCATGAATGTCCACCAACATTTCGATGATGTCCTCAACAAAGAAAAATGGAAGCCGCAGTAATCTGTATGTGAAAGCCCACCGACTTCTGAATGATGTTCTCGCTGAAGATAAGTGCAAGTCACAGTAATCTGCATTTAAAACACATTATTTTTCCTCAAGGAAAAAACATCAGTGAGAATAGGACATAGCCGCAGACCTTCAGAAAGGATTCGCCGACGACGATACGATGGGAGCCCGCATCGTTCTCGGGCCAATTCTCGCACGGACAACCCCGAGAAGGGGCCGCCGGGCCCTCTCTCTCCCCTCAAAAAGGACTCTTAAAATCTGACAAAATCTTGAAAAAGTCTCCGCTCGCCACGGGAGCGACCAAATTTAAAACCTCGTGACGCTCAAAAAGTGCACCGCCTCTATAATTACTATTGGTTAAAAAAAATCCATAAAATTAAAACTCACCAATGCTACACAAAACAGTAACCCTCCCAACCACTAGAAACAGACCAATAAATACCCAACAAAATTCTAAGAAAATCAGTCCTATCCTTTCACAATGACAAGCCCCTTATTTTTCGAACTCAAAAACAAAGTAGTAAATCTGTTAACGATGCGACTCTTCAGACAGATCCCAAATTTTTGCACCCTCATAATTCTATCAAGAATCGGCGCCGCTAAGCGGATCGCCTTTGAACAAAAAAAAACACAAGTTCGTCCCCGCAAGAAAAGGGGACGAAAAAATGCAGCTGGTCGCTGACCCTTGACCCCAAAATTCTCCTCCCGTGAGAACGCAAAAACAGGCTATCGCTGTCTGCTAACTTAAGAAATTTTACCCAAATCAAAAGAAATAATTTAGCGACAGTATAATTTAAAAATTACATCTCTAACATGAACATTAAAATTTTACTATTCACTGTAAATTAATAAAATTAATAAGCACTGTAAAATAGTAATTAATAAATCTACACAACAATTCCCCCACGGTCCGGAAAAGAAAATTTTTGTGCAACAAAAATTTTCTACAAACACGTCAAAAATCATAAACACAAAGAATATACATAACTGCAGATACTATGCTTTCAAATGGATATAGTCACGGACATCAGTGATAATCTATTCAGAACAATTTAAAATTCATCTACACGTAAACCAATAAATTAAGAAAATTTCAACTAAAACGTTAAGCACAAATCAATTTGTACACTAAAAACAGCAAGAGTGAAGTGTCATAAATCCCCATGTTTACTAACTTGATAACACAAAATGCTCACAAACCAAAAACCAATTAAACCACTAGTGAGTAAACCAAAATCACATGCATTTTTCCCTAAATAAGCAACACTAACTAAAATATAAACCAGAAACGTTTATAACAAATTAACCTCTAAACTGCAGTAGAAGTACAAACACGTAGAGAAAAACTCCAGAAACGGAATTTAGTAACTTGCCAAGTAATCCAAAACGCTAAGGCGTCCCCTAGTAAGGGAAACAAAAATAAATTCATTTGCAATTTGATTTCAACAAAAGAAAAGAAAATTCGAACCAGCCGAAAAACTCCCTAAAGAAGAACCAAGAACCCGAAACCGAAGAGACCTCTCAAACGTGTGCATACCACCACTACAAAGAAGCCCATAAAAATTAAAATATTTCTTCAAAGAGCAAAAGAAAAAAATCCAGATACTTCAAAAGTTACTCAAAATTCATAAATAACCCATTTACAGAAAAATTCTAAACAAATTTGTCACCAGGAATACGTCAAGAATGAATCAAAGCAAGTTAAAGAACACACACCGAAATTCGCAAAATAACAAAAGGTGTACAAAAATACCCACAAAAGTTTGACAGTATGAAACATAAAATTGCATAAAGAGCTGTTTAGGGAATGTGCACTGCTTTGAGAAAATGCAGTATTGAGCAACATCTATACAAAAACGCTCAAAGCAAAAATGAAACATACAAAAACCCAAATTTAGAAAACGAGACAGCAGCCTGTTTGTTAAGAAACAAAAGTGCATGCACTGCAATTGTGAGATACAGTCTTTAGCATTAACACAAAAATTTAACAAAGAGACTACTAAATCCTGCAAGGAATAAATGTGAAAATCTCAATCAAGGAGGAAGTGCTTTAAAACTCAAAATCCTAAAATAAACTCAAACACAAACCCTAAAAATCCACAAATATGTACACTAAGCTCCAAGGAAAAATTCACACTGAAACAAGGCAGTGTCTCTACCCACGCTTAAAGGCAACAAGTCTTGTGATTTTAAAACATTGACAATAAACTGAAAATGCTTAACATATACTAAAAAAAACTCTTAATATCAAACTCACACAAAACTGCTCCAGCAACCTGAAGTCACCCGTATAATTATTCATTCTCATTTCACACCAACGATCTTATTCAGCACAAAACTAAAATACGAATTAGAATTAAAGTTTAAATCTGCAACAAATTCAATCAAGAACTGAAATCCAGTGACAAATACTAGAGCTAGTAAAAATCAGATTGATTAATCAAATAACAATTTAGTTCACGGTTCCAAAACAAGTACATTACTCACTAATTATTTTTCTCACCAAAATAGCCCTTAACAACTTGAACGCCTGTACAATGCGTGTAAAAGAGTAATTATTCTAATTTCATAATTTACAACACAACAGTTCTACCTTGTCACAAAACAAATTCTCACAAAAACGAATTGCCACAAAAATTTCTCATAAATTTGCAATTCTAAATTCTCGTAAAACACTAAACTCCAACTGTTTAACCAATTCTCACTAACAGTAATCACTATTCACCAAACTACGAAACTCAGAAATTAGGCAGAAACTCAATTACTACTTGAACAACTCATTAAGGCCAAACAAGAACCAGCAAAAATATTGAACACTCATTAAAGCTATCAAGACCTTCACTCAAGCTGATACCTTAAAATCTAAAAAATTCAGTAAAATCTCTAAACACACCATCACTGGTCCCTCGCAACTTTACAAATCTAACCAGCATTAATGTTAATAAAAGAACTGAATTACTCAAAATAAAATCCAAATTTCTAATCAATTTCTGTTATAAACATTCTCTAAAATCCATTAACACAATTTAAGAACTTAAAAAAAAATGTTAAATTAACTCTCACAATCGTTCTGCAATTAAACAATTCACTTTAAAAAATGTCGAAATAATCAAATCAATTAAAAAAATGCAAATAACAAAATCCAATCATAAAAATGCAATTACCACACACAACTTTAAATTAACTAAAAAAAAGTGTGTCAAAGAGTTAGGTACGCTCAAACATAAAAATCCAGCTCTACTCAAAACACAATATTCACATAAGCATACACAAAATAGAAATTAAGTATATAATACAAAATACATATAAATAGTGGTCTACCAGGTCGCGAGGTCACGGCACCATTGTTGAATAAGAACAATTTTGCGGGTTTTATTAATATTTTTAAATTTTATCTATCATACTCAACCTCTCTTGGTGCCGTGACAAACAAAACAAAAACAATTCTCATAAAAAATATAATGAATACAATAAAATCATAATAGAGACTGGTGTTTGAAAACAAATTAATTAATTCTTTAAGCTAGATTAAATATTCATAAATCCTCAACACAGTAAATTCAGTTTTATCATATCAACTCTCAACTCTTAAGTTCAATGAAAAGAAAAATCCTCCCTGGTGTTTTGTTAAACTCAAAATATTTATATTCATGTAAAATGCATTACCGACACTGAATCATTAACATACTATCTCTCACTAAACTAATTAATCAGCTTTGTTTCCTGTAAACACATAAATTTCAATACATCCTTAGAGATAGCCGCAAACACGTAAAAGTAAAACACAGAACATTTCAAAACACCAGGGAGAAATAAATCTCACACACTAAGAAGTCGAAACACCAGTTAAATTAATATATCTGATCGTATAGTCATAAATAACATTAAATTCTCCTACGCTCGCAATAAACTGCCCAGGTTCGATTGGAAGTTTAACCATGTTTTCCGAAAGGATCACATGGGTGACCTACAGTAGACCACAAGATAAAAAACACAAAAAACATACAATAGTAAAACAAATAAAAACATTTATTTAATATTCCAAAAGATTATCCATTCAGAATAGCTGGCCAGACTACCCCTACAAACATTTACTAAAACTTACTCACAATTCTTCATGCGACAATCTAAACCATAATCAATATTGTATTCAAAATTATTAATTACGTATCTTACAATAATTTCGTAATTATCACTGAACCATACTTAAGTAGTCTGAAACATTTTTATTTCCTTAAATATTTCCAAATCTTACCAAAATCTTAATGAAACAATTTACACTTTCTATTAATCTTAGAAGGTTACTCAAGCATTTAAACTCACACTACATATACAAATATTTTAAATCAATTTTCGTAAAGTGAAAGATGAAGATTTTTCCTAATAATCGTTTTCACAAAATCCTAAATCAGATAAGGGCAATAAGTTTGAGGACACATATAGAATTAAATACAAAATCAAAAAAATAATCAACTCACGGTGGAGAAAAATTCCTGTCCAGACTTCGTCTCTCTAATTGTCTACGCAACGCACGTAAAACAAGTTCAAAAATTTCTCTTCATCAATGGGTGGAGAAAAATTCCTGTCCAGATTTCGTCTCCCTAAGTGTCTACGCAACGCACGTAAAAGAAGTTCAAAAATTTCTCTTCATCAATGCTGTACCAATTTGCGAACTCAGCCGTTGGGAAAATCTTCCTCATGGATACAGTTCCTCTGCATGCAATGAGGTCCAACTTAACATGAGTGTCCACCAACATTTCGATGATGTCCTCAACAAAGAAAAATGGAAGCCGCAGTAATCTGTATGTAAAAGCCCACTGATTTCTGAATGATGTTCTCGCTGAAGATAAGTGCAAGTCACAGTAATCTGCATTTAAAACACATTATTTTTCCTCAAGGAAAAACATCAGTGAGAATAGGACATAGCCGCAGACTTTCAGAAAGGATTCGCCGACGACGATACGATGGGAGCCCGCATCGTTCTCGGGCCAATTCTCGCACGGACAACCCCGAGAAGTGGCCGCCGGGCCCTCTCTCTCCCCTAAAAAAAAAAAGACTCCTAAAATCTGACAAAATCTTGAAAAAGTCTCCTCGCCACGGGAGCGACCAAATTTAAAACCTCGTGACGCTCAAAAAGTGCACCGCCTCTATAATTACTATTGGTTAAAAAAAATCCATAAAATTAAAACTCACCAATGCTACACAAAACAGTAACCCTCTCCAACCATTAGAAACAGACCAATAAATACCCAACAAAATTCTAAGAAAATCAGTTCTATCCTTTCACAATGACAAGCCCCTTACTTTCAAGCACAAAAACAAAATAGTAAATCTGTTAACGATGCGACTCTTCAGACAGATCCCAAATTTTTGCACCCTCATAATTCTATCAAGAATCGGCGCCGCCAAGCGGATCGCCTTTGAACAAAAAAAAAACACAAGTTCGTCCCCGCAAGAAAGGGGACGAAAAAATGCAGCTGGTCGCTGACCCTTGACCCCAAAAATTCTCCTCCCGTGAGAATGCAAAAACAGGCTATCGCTGTAAGCTTTTTTCTGCTCTAACATGAACATTAAAATTTTACTATACACTGTAAATTAATAAAATTAATAAGCACTGTAAAATTGTAATTAATAAATCTACACAACACAATTGTTTGTTTACATGATGAAATCCGTTAAAGAAAAGATGGAAGCTGGTCAAGTTTCTGTTAAAGAATCGAGAAAATGCATTTTACCAGAGTGTAATAAACAATGCATAAATCAAAGCAAGATTTTTTATACTTCACCGCTAGAACTGAATTTCTATATATTCATTTTTTCTTTTTGTTATAATTTCTTTTTGGTATAGTTTTTTTGGCTACCTCTTTATTATGTGCGACAGCACTTGATGTATTCAGAACTCAAATTTACTTCGGTAATTGTTATAATTTACTACTTAAAGTTTATCTTTCTCGGCAAGCATTGACTCAAGGACGATTTTCTGAGTTAATACGAACTCATATTTTTACAACTATATTATAACTGCTTGTAATACAGCAACATATTCTGTACAAACGGGTCGTATCCAGTGTTCAGCGACCCGTTAGCAGTATTCAGTTAGTCAATTAACAGTGATTATGGAGCCGAACGAAGCTGGTAATATTGAGTAATTTTGTCTAATCAACCAACCTGTAGCTGCCCTCTAAATCGATTGAGTGTTTTTGTAAATGTACACCAAATACAAGGTTGTTTCAGCGAATTTGATTGTCACATTGGCGTGTTTCTCTTTTATTGTAAATATGTAACTTTACAAATTCACTAACTATTAGATATTATTAACTACTTTGCAGCCAGGTGTTAGAATATTTTTGCTGTTTGACCCTGTAAGGTTTATCCTATGTTATTTAACAGTTATTTTAAGTTTTGTATCTTTCCTATCTTATTCTAATTTCAGCTTACAATTTCCTGCCAGAATGTTAATTCAGAAACGCAGATAATGCAAATGAGAAAGAGTACTATTTAAGTCGTGACTTAACCGACTTCAAGAGAGAGTCTGATTCCCTGAATAGCGCGCGTTTGCCTTCTGGCTACGTCTCTCTTAGCTGTTATTACGCTCGGCCATATCTTAAGCCCTTGCTAGGCTTCGCCGATTTATTTAATACTTAGGGGCCAACTAGTTAGATTCTGATAGCTTCGGCTATATCCTTTAAGAGCTTTAGTTAAGCTAATTTTAGTTCAAATTATTAGTATTTTAAGTTCAAGCCCGAGTGGCGGCTTTATGTAAAGTTCCAAGTCGGAACTAACTTGTAAATATGCTGAGAAATAAAGGGTTATTAAACCCTCTTTTAGTCCTACGTATTCTGTTCACACACTTAAGCGATTATTCGCTTATTAGTGTTCGTGGGGTTCGGAATTAGAACTTTAGATTTAAATAGTTGAACCTCATAACCTTCTCAGAAACTCTAATCTTTTGCACTATTTTAGAACATGTATTACGGCTCTGAACTCGTATTGGGAAACATTACTATGTCAAACTTTGTACCAAAGAGAAATCTACGAAGCAGATTATTAGAAAATCTGCATGCATTGACAGTAATAACGTTTTCAAAGCAAAAAGAAAAAAAGAATTAAATATAGTTACGTTGTAAATAAATTTATTTATTAATAATCTTGACTTGTTATAGATTTTATACCTCAGAATTATTATAGGCTATTTTGCTTTCAGTTCTCAGTGCATTCACTGAGACCAAAAAGCTGGTTCTGCGGCAGTGTAGTACAATTTTTGTCCTATAACCCGCCATAGGTGATGTCCCAAACGTGCCTGAAATATCAATTTTTTGCGATATGTTTAAGTATAGTAAAGTACGATAAAATCAGTTTTACGGTATTAGAACATGAATCACAGCATCGAATTTCATGTTTCCCATAATGCCGTGTAAGATAAAATTTGGGAAAGAGAAATCTTTGTCAGTTAAATAGCTTTAATGTAATAAATCTATTTAAAACAGATAAATTTCTTCTTATAATTCATCACTAAACAAGAAGAAATACCTGAATATCGGTTACTTCTTACTCCTTTTTCCTTGAATTATCCGACGACCAATTTTTGCCCTTATCCTCACGTACTATTGTAGGTGTCAATTAAACCTTTTCAGAAGTCTTTGAGTGAACAATCTTTTCTTGCCGTGAACACGTCTTGTTACTCATTCGTGCAACTCTCATAATCAAGAGAGTACATACCAATTTTTGTATGTCTGTATTATAATATGTTACCTTTTCCCATTTGTAAGTAATTGATTGCTATGTGTGAGACGACCGAGGTCATCGTAACAGATAGTTTTCTTTCTTACATATTTTACAAGCATATGTTGTAAATAATAACGATTTGATCATTTTCTGAATGGATCATTTATCACGAATAGAGATATAAAGACTTAAATCTCCAATCGTAGGCAACTCACCTTAAATTTACAGTATATAAAGTTATTCTGAGAATATTTTCTCACATTATCAAAAATCTATCAACTTGTAGCCCCTTTTGTGGGCAAGTAGTTAAAAACTGCTGAACATTGCTAGTTCGACTTGGTTCGAATATTGGCGAAAGGGCTTGTTGCAGAGTTGGCTTTCGCATCTTTTCCCACGTGTAACGTGAATATGAAGCAATTTTCCTTAAGTCCTCCAACAAGTCATGCCTTCGCTTGGCGGATAGCCTTCGCGTGTTTTGCAATATTCAAAATAATTTAATCTACTCTTAATCTAATTTATTTTAATCTCCTCTGCATATTCAAATCTTGTACGTTTTAAGCCAATATGAAACTGTAAAATACGCAGACATCAGTTTGGCATTATAACATGATTATCAAGCTTCAACTCCGCAGTGAAGCAGAAACACTTAATTAAAAAATTAAATTTTTAACGGACCAAAAGCGGAATTTAGTGCATTCCAAAAATCCAAAAAAGATCTTGATGTGCACAAACTTTAAAACGAACTGATCTCAATGGCACTGTCGTAGTTTTTGTTGACTAAGAGAGATTGAACTTATCTCTCAAGTAAATATTTTCATTCTTTATTGCTTAGGCGTTTTCAAAACGAAGTTCGAGAAACAGCTACATAAACTGTTTTGCTTGCAAATATCTATTTGATACCTTTCCCTATTGGCCAAAGGATTCTTAGCTCATCTGTTTACCTTGAACTAGAACTTTGCTGATTCTCAATTACTTGCATATTTGGATTGAGATGTTGCATATATCTCAATTACTTGCAAAACGTGCAAGTAATTGAGAATCAGATCACACAAATCCTGACAAGACTAAATTCTCTAAATAAATTATTTCTATCTGAAAGTCGGTTTCCCAGGCAAATTCATTCTCTGAGTTGTGGAGCTATAATATTAATATAGTAGTACAATATAATGTTTATTCAATGTATTCTGTTCCATTCTCTTTTTTTTTTCAATTTCTACTCTTTAATAGATGGCATTAACCTATTCCCTGTTTCTTTAAAAATCAGAAATTTAAAGTCGATAGAATATTCCGATAGAATAGCTCTCTTTTACAAATGACAAAAGACTATTTTTTATTAGCGAAGTAAATTTGAAAAATATTTCTTTTTTATGTCAAAGAAATTAATCGTTCAGGCTTTGTTTTGCAATGATTGCAACAAAGTTTTAAGGAATTATCTTGGAATCATTTGTTATATAGCAGTTTGACTTAAGGTCAAATAATTTCTATAGCATAATTACCCTGAATCCAACTTTTGAAAAAAGTGATGGGAAAACTTTTCTCTTAGGAAACAAGCTCCCAGGCTCTGAAAAAAAATTTATGCTGTTACGTACTTTATCATTTATTGCTATAGTCTTGCTTGGTTATAGCTTCTGTTATGTTGGCAGTGCTACAATTTAGTTTATAGCTATATTGATTTGTGAATATATTTGTCTTTAAGTTTATTGATACCTTATTCTTTCAGCTATTAAACATTCTAGAACGTTCTCTGTTGTATCCTCTTTTCCCATGTCACATACAAAAAATTTTTGTTTAAGGCCGGTTTACACTTCTCCGAGTGACTCGTAGCGAGC
Organism: Stegodyphus mimosarum; assembly: GCA_000611955.2. NCBI lineage: Eukaryota > Metazoa > Arthropoda > Arachnida > Araneae > Eresidae > Stegodyphus > Stegodyphus mimosarum. Next base: position 175,466 of record KK117325.1, read on the forward strand.
CACTCGGTACGACTTCCGGGATGATGTAAACGGTCACTTCGACCGAGTAGAAACGTAGGGGAGATGAGTCAGCGAGTCCGTTTCTACTTTGAACCAGTTGAAAATCTATCCGGGCAGTAGCTCCGAGCAGTGTTCGCAGAGACGCCGTGCCCAATTTTTTCGTCACACCGAAAATGCGAGATGGAGCGATAATCTAACTATGGCATTTTTTAAAGCATATGCATCTTGTGAAATATTATGGAATACTTCACTACCAGAATATTAATAATACCTGAATAGTGTTATGGAATACTTCACTACCTGAATATTACCCCCATTGTTTATTCATACCTAAATATAACGTGGGTAGATCAGAATGAATTTAGGTTTTTGAGCATAAAAACATAGAAAAAAATAGAGTATTCAAAATATTTATTTTAGGCATATTTAATTTCTGAATTTTCTTTACCCAAAAAAACAATTAAATTATATGTAATTCAACTGCCCAATAAAATAATTCAACTACCCAATAAAATACAGTTTTCAATTAAAAAAAAAAGTGAAAGGGCAAACATTTATTTTATTTTATTGATATAAATTTCGAAAATCGAGTTTCTACTCATGGCCAATTACACCTAATAAAATGTAATCTAAAATTTTGAAATTTTGTTTTATAGACTTTTCTTTTTATTTGAACCCCGAATTAGATTTTATTTACAAAAGATCGGTCGGAAGTATTAAAATAAAAATCCCTGACAGAAGGCGAATGAGGCTATTGAGGGTGTTGGAAAGTTCAAGCAAAAGATTAATAATTTTCCCTCAACCTCATGCACAGAAAATGGCCTCAAACACTTCTGGATAAATATGCTGAATGTGCATTTTGACACTCGAAATAAATATTGCAGAGAACTGTAGGATTCACCCGTCCCCAGAAACCGAAGCATTTTAATTTATCTGCATTTTAATTTTCCTGAAAGAGCATCTGGAAAGAACACACACATATATATATATATATATATATATATCTTTGAATAAGTGGAGTGACCATTTCCAATAAAGTTTCAAATTATCCTTCATCCATTCTAATGAAGTTTTTGTAACTCTGGATATCTTCGCCCCAAGTTCGTTTAAAAGTTGATTTAATGCTCCCGATTCATCACGGCGAGCTACACAGTTACGTTTTGATTTCCTTTTCTTTTTCTCCCCCCCCCCAGAACAGAAATTAATTCCTTGGAAACTGCTTCGCAAACTTCAAGCACAGCAAGCTGCACGTTGGTATCCATTTTGCAAATAAACGGAGGCGAGGTGTCAGTCCGCTCTGATTGGTGTAAACGATCTATCAGAGTACAGGCCCGTTTACTCGGTTCGAGACTCTCGGACGAGGGGCTCGCCGAAAGTCACTCGGAGCTCACTCGAAGAAGTGTAAACTAGCCTTTGATGCCTCTAAACTATTTGAAATGCATGAGCTTGAGCGAGTGAAATGTTATCATTTCTCGTTTTAAAGGCTCTCCAGCGGCAGACTGGTTAAATCGGTTGATTAGTAAAATTTCAATCCGAGTTCAGAAGGTTGTTTGTATCGGCATTTCCATGATCTTCCCTCATATATAAAGTATGTATGAATCAATTTTCCACAGAAAATTCTTCCAAGAAGACATCAGTCCCTTTAGGCAGATAGCCCTTTCATGCTGTACCATAATCAAACAAACCAGTTATCGTTTTATGTGTTTATAATTTGCTATTTAGTTAGGTTACATGAAGTTAGTGTAAGAAATGTTTTAGGTTATACGATATTATATTTTGCCCCTGAAACTTTTACGCTCTGAAAATTTCCTTTCATGTATAACAGCTAGAAAAAAAGAAGAAGAAGAAGAAGGTAAATTTTGCTTTAAAAGCTTTAAGTGAAGAAGTGTAAAAAAATTTTGAAAGTAGAAAAAATCATATTATTTCTTTCCTTTTTAAAAATTAGAAACAAATTACTGTTGCCAGCTCAAAAATCTAAATCCTTAGCACTGAACAAAATTACAATCTAATTCGAACAGAATTTAAATTTTAATAGTTTGGAGGATTATTTCTGAATTTCGCTTTTAAACGCAAAATTTTATAAGCAGAAGATTATCAAAATATTAAGAAACGTGTGTAGAAGAAATATTACATATAGAAGTTTGGAATCTGTGTGTGTCTGCTGAATTTCATTACAACTATTTTATTTTATTTAGATGCAGATGATAGCGGATAGAAATTACAGAATTTTTAATCAATTTTTTTAGGTATTTGTTGTGACGGTGGGCCAAAGGTTATGGCAAAAGTTAAGTTTAACATATAAGATACCGTCTCCAAGAATAATTACTTAAAATGTATTGAATGTACCCTTTGAGTAAATGTATTCCAACTAGAAATAAACAGCAAATTCGTTATGTGAAGGCAGTAACCCAATTGTTAAAATACCAGAATTATCGACTATAACATTCAATAATATTAAACCTGTTACCTTACCTGTATATTGCCATTTCTTTAATTAAGAACACAAAAGAAACATACTTTTGCACACTTTGTTAAGTTTATTTTTGAGTAGTTATTTTTTTAATTTACTAATGTATAAATTAAAAATTATAAATATATATATATGTATAACTCTATCGTAACACCAAAATTATCGTTCAGAAGAAAATGGAAAAAACACATCTTGATCGTGCAGACGTGAAATCAGAAGCCATAAAGATATGGCTTCTCATTTCACGTCTGCGCACTACAAGATCTGAAAGCATTCTGATTAATTAATTATGATGACACAAATTACATTTCCATATTATGTCGACAGACATGTTGTTTGAATCACTTGGAACATACTTAGCCAGCAAGAAAAGTTTTTTAGAGCATTACAAATGCAACAGATCACCCACAACGATAGAAGAATCTGGTCGAATACGTCGTTAGGAAGATTATTCACTAAAATGAAGCTGTGTAGAACTCGCTATAATTCTGTACATTCTTTTTCTCAAACACTGATGATATTTTTATAGATAATCTGGACTTTGAGAATTTCAACGACACATTCACTGCCTACAATGTGTGAAAAAAAAGTGGCGACAGGGACGAAGCGATTGCAGCGCTTGGTGGAATAATGTCAGAAAAGTTCCAAGTTTCCTCTGTTATGCTGAAATATAGTACAATACGTACGACGCTGTCCAGCTCATTTGGAAGTGGTGCCCTGGGGCGCATGACTACGTTGTTTCCTTAGGCTTGGTTCTCCAAGGAGATAGGTAATAAGGGGTGACAAGAGAGGGCCGCTAGACATCACAGGCCTTGGATACACAAAATAAACAAACTCACGGATGAAAATAAGTACAGGCACAAATAAATTAAGCACAAGCTACCGTAATTAAAGCTACATACATATTAACAAGTGACGTCAAAAATGGGATAAAAGTCCAAAATTGAAAAAAGTAATTTAAGTCAGTGAGATATGCATAAAGGTCGGCCCCTCAAAATACGCAGAAAATTAAGACCAAGGCCGTAGTGACTATAAAAGATTCCAATATTTACAAATTAATGTAGAAACGTTAATTTTAATGTCGGACGAGTAAAGGAAGGGAAATCGCTCTCTGATTGGGTGAGCCAGTAGTGGGCGGTCTCAGAGTTCAGTTGTGTCGACATACTGGCTACAAAGTTCAGTAATTCGTAAAATCGAACTACCATATTGAGTTTCGTATGAAAAAAATCAAATGAGATATCGAAATTCTCGTAGTATAGCGATGCACTCGTAAAATACGTACAATTAGTACAATAAAGAGTATAAGAGAGTTCTGTATGCATAGTATCCAAAACATATGGAGGCGTCTAATTGTTGCAAAAGATTCCATCGTAAGTCGTAGGTTTTACATAACAAAGTCCTAAAGTGTAATGCAAAAACGTTCAGCATAAACATACTATGTAAAACCAGAGATGTTATGTTGGAAATTTCTGGTTACTTGCGAACATATGGGCTGCTAGGGCCGGAATAATGTCAGAAAATCGGTTCCATTAGACTTTACGCTTTCGCGCTGAGCGATTACGATTATTTCATCGAAGTGACAGTGTAAAAGCTTGCTTTTATATTGTATTTAAGAACTATTTCATTTAAGACATTCATGGTAGAAAATAATACTTGTTGCACATTGTTTTTAAATAATCCAGCTAAAATAATTTTTTAAATAATGCTGCATTGGTAAATACATTTTAATAACATCAAAAATAAAACAAAATTCTTATCTAACTGTCATTGACAAAGATATCTGTTTATCAGAGACCTGGTTTTATCGAAGCAAAAAACAATAACCCCTCAAAGAGCTTTCTTCGAGGTATTGAAAAATGCAGGTGTTGCATTGAAGAAAGACTGCTGAAGCATTTGATGTTCGTTACATATAGTATGGAATTTTTAATTAAATGTTTAAATACTGCTAGTTTTTAAGGATATGTCATTTTTAAAGATTAATATATTTTATTAAAAAGATCTGTTAAACTCTTTCATCAATGAGATTTTAATGAATGGTAAAACTATCTTTTATGCAGTAATTTCAATAAAAACGAGAAAAAACGTTAAAACAAGTCGAAACTCTTAATATATTGGAACACATTTACTTAATTGTTTTGTACAAATGCTGTTTACTCAAGACTTATAGGTCAAATGAACACTTAAGCAATGATTTTTATTAGCTCTGTCTTTTTACTGTAACATGAACATTATGTGCACCTATTCCAAATTTACACTGATTCGTTGAATAATTATAAAAGTTTCTTTTATGTATTGCATTTTCTTAATGATATTCCGCTTAACAAGCAGTAATTAAAGGATTAATTAAAAGCACTATGTGACATTTCTTTGTAAGACTTTTGTCTGTTGCAAATTATTATGCGTAAATTATTAATCAGTTTAAAAATTAGACGATAGGTCTAAGAAGAGAAGAGTCAAGAAAATTCTTTTCATGCAATTAAATTTTTCTCAATAAATATAAAATTATCTCTTCAACAAATGTTTCTTTATAGACAATGCCTCACTACAAGATAGTCGATTACAGTTATCCTACAGCTGGGGAATTAGCCAGGCTCATCCTCCAGTACAGAGAAATCGAGTACGAAGATGAAAAGGTGGATTCTCCAGACAGGATTTATGAAGCAGAAGAAGGTAAATTGTTCACAAAACTATGAAATACTGTGAAATACATTTCAGTTGCTTTAAAACAAAATAAACTTTTCATCTTACAGACCAATTCTGATAGAGTTTAAAGAAAGGAAAGAATATAATCTCAGTAAACAGAGATAGAGGGGAAAAACATTTTTTTATGAAATCTCAATTTAAATGAGCTATCTCTCTCTTTCATATTTTTTTTAATTTAAATTATGACGCAAGATTATGTTAAAGATTATTTGAAATTTGAATTCTTAATATGGCCTGTTTGAGGTATTACAGCGTAAGATAATATTAAAGAACATGGCTGCTCCTTGGAAAAGACCAAAAGAATTATCAACTCATTCTAAATTTTGTTTTTGATTTAATTGTTTTTCAGAATTAATATCCTATGTTGTTGTTTATTTCCTTCCTTTATGTTAGATCATTTTCCATTATTAACTGAAGAATATTTAAAAAATTCTAATAGTTTTGATTCTAGTTTCTTTCGTTACTTTCAAACTGTGAATTAGAAATATCGCCTGCTGGTTGCGCTTCATGGAAAACTACTTAAAATTAATTTCGTAAAATATTTTCGGCTTTCTAGACTAAAAGTCTAGAAATTATTATTGAGTTATTGTTGAGTACATATATGGCAACCTTCTAGAATTCATTCTCCCCCCGCCGTCCACCCAAAAAGGTATGAAATCTAAAAAAATCAGGAAAGTAAGCAGACAACGATTAATTTACTAAAGTAATAATCTGTCTTTTGAAGTCATAAGAAGCCATGGAATGCAATACGTGATTCAAACTCGTTTTACTGTCCCATGTAGAGTTTACTCTGAGAATCTCGAAGCTGTAATCAGTGAGCATGACAAGTTCTTTATCAGTGCAGGTAAAAGAATCAAAGTTGTTTTAAACGGCAGCTTTATATTTAACATCGAAAAAATTGCTCAGTCTGAGTATGAGAAACTGATAATTTTAGAAGCACTAGAACTAATTAATAAAATAAATGTTTGAAGTACCTATATGAAACAGCGTGACAAAGTCCTCTCAACATAACTCAAGTTCAACCGTTAAGGTCGCTGTTCATGCTGCAGGAAAAGCTCCGAATGACACACAAATTCGTCTGAGCTCCCCAGACCCTATTTCTCCCTCCCTATTTCTCTGGAGATCGTTGCAGTCAGTTTCACACGCAAAAATGTCGAATTCTCCTAACACTATGCTTGCTTGCTTCTGACAAGCCTTTGAAAGAAATGTTCTTTGAGCGAAAGCACAGCAGAAAGTCTGTTATTTGCCCATTTAAAATGATTAGGTTTTATAAAAATAGGTATATTTATATAAACACACAAAGAAAAAACTATCACACAAAAAGACAATTTTGCATGATAGCAAAATTCCCATTACTAATTTCATAACTGCACTATATCACATAATTCACTCACAAAATACCTAGAAAGAATTGCTATAGGAGAGGTTTTGTAAGCCAAAACGTCGCTAAACAACGAAACATTTATAATTAATTTTCATAGGAAAAGGTTTTGAGCATTGCCAAACGTGAGAAAAACAGAATCATGTCAAGAAAGACATAAAGTATAAAACTGCATGAAAATTAACGTTATATAGCAATTATTAAAAATGTAAAGAATTAAAAATTTTTTTGAAGTCGAATCCTGACGAATTTTTCGAATTCATTTTATTTAATGAAAAACAAATTAAAATATAAATTTCAAAAACACAGTTATATTTATTAAGAAATTATAAAATGAAATTTAATAAATGAAGTGCATAACTAAATCTTGAAATTCAATTTCTTAGTATAAGTTGACAATCTATATTTGAGAAACAATTTAATTATTTTATACTTTAGTAAAATATCTTTAAATCAAAACAACTGTAAAGAGAGAGAGGGTGGTGGATTATCTCAACGATTACCATTAGTGCCATATCGATAATCTAAGTAATTCAGGTCGGCTGAAACTGCAACAGACACGTCCTTTTTCAGTGAACGCTTTTTTGTTAGACATGAGTAAAATTAATTCCAAAGTTTTAAACTGCAATGTAAAATGGGGTTTCATTTTCCGAATCCGTGAAGACACTAGTACTGTAGAAAGTTTATTGGTGTGTCAATGATGATACTATAATAAGGTGAATCATCAGGGATTCGGTTACATGAAATGCAGGAAACTAAAGTTTTATACAGAGAAAAAGAGACACATTTGGCCCTTCAGATCACGGTGTACGTATTCTTCAGTATCTTCTGTGTCTACCTGCCCCAAAGTCAAAGGTGTCTCAATTTTTTTGGCTGGTATGCAAGGCTTCAAATACGAGAAAATAATTTGCTGTTAGGCTGATATGCTATATCTATCATGAAGATCTTCATCAGCAATCACATATTCGACAGAACTGCCTTAGAAACGCGTGTCCGTTTATACTTAAAATCATACTAGTCTTCAAACCTTTCACAAAACACGAGTTAAAGGGTATCGTCGTTTAACTTTCTTCGAATTTCTTCCTTAAGCTGAGCAAGTTTATTAAGGTAGGTCTTTCGTAAAAGTGAAACGGCAAAAAGCAGACTTTCATGAAATAACAGATACTTGTATTTTCGTGTTACTTATATTCATGTCATAAGAAAACAGTTGTAATGTGGTAGTTGGTATAAGAAGATAAATATTAATTAACAGGGCCAGTGCAAGAGCAGCTGATAGCAGCTCGTAGGCAAAAGAAATTTATGTGTCCTTATATATTATCAATATATGAATACATTTTCTGACAACAATCGTCTGATTCATGTGGTTAGCTATGTCTATCTATCTCTATCTTTTTCTTTCTCTCTCTCTATATATATACTAGATGACCCGGCAAACGTTGTTTTGCTATATAAATTATTTCTAGGGATTATTTTGGTAGGAAAAAAAACTAACTTATTGTAAATGTGTGAGGATGTGGTATATTAGTGAAAGAGGCATGGAGCGCTGTGAACGATGACGGAATATAAAAATAACAAAACACCAAGCATTTATTCTTTTAATTTATTGTACACAGTCCAGTCACATTAATGTGACCACCACGTACTTTCCATGTCAGAGTTAAATAACCAATCACAGAAGGCAGGTGGCAGCACAGTGAAGTTGAGCGTATATAAAGGGTGTGTGAGGGCTTCGGAAAACATTTCAATCGTTGGCGTAATGCAGAAACGAAGCGATTTATCCGACTTCCAAAAGGGCATGATCATTGGCTTTCGGGCCAAGGGTGGAAGCATTTCCGAAACGGCTGAGTTTGTGAACTGTTCGCGTGCCGCCGTGGTAAAAGTGTACCGTGCATGGCAAAATGGGACTGTCCAAAATCAGCGACGTGGCAAATGTGGTGCACCACGGGCCATAGATGACAGAGGCGAACGACGGTTGCGGAGATGCGTTCGGGCAGATAGACGGGCTACCGTTGAGCAACTGACCACCAAAATGAACCAAGGGGCTACCAAAAGTGTCTCCCAAAGTACTATTCAGCGAACATTGCTGCGTCTGGGCCTCCGAAGCAGACGCCTGGTTCGTGCACCTATGCTGACTGCTGTTCATCGACGGCGAAGGCTAGAATTTGCACGCCAGTACAGCAGCTGGACGTCCACTGAGTGGCGACAGGTTGCGTTTTCGGATGAATCGCGTTTTATGCTCCATCGGACAGATGGACGTTGGCGTATAAGGCGTGAAACCTCTGAAAGGAACCACCCTGCAACCATTGCCGGAACGGTCCAAGCTGGAGGCGGGAGCATTATGGTCTGGGGAATGTTTTCCTGGCATTCTCTAGGTTCACTGATCATTGTGGAAGGCACAATGGATCAATACAAGTACGCATCTGTCCTTGCGGACCATGTTCACCCCTACATGCGCATTGTTTTTCCTCAGGATGATGGCATCTTCCAGCAGGACAATGCGAGGTGCCATACAGCTGCCAGTGTACGTGCGTGGTTCGAAGAGCACCAGGATGAGTTTACCGTCCTCCCCTGGCCAGCAAACTCACCTGACTTAAACCCAATCGAGCATCTGTGGGACCATCTCGATCGAGTTGTTCGCGCCATGGATCCTCAACCGCGTAATCTAGCGCAGCTGGCCACGGCATTAGAGTCGGCATGGCTCAACATCCCAGAGAACACCTTCAGGGACCTATGTGACTCTCTTCCTCCACGTCTCGCAGCAGTCCGCTCTGCGAAAGGTGGTTATTCTGGCTTTTGACAGATGGTCACATTAATGTGACTGGACTGTGTAATTTATTCTTTAAAATTATATATATCACTAATTATAATAATATCGCTAAAAAACAATATCAACCCGTTAATGCAATAGAGTGTACAATATTTTTTGTTAGCCCATCTATAGCTAACACAAACAAACTGGATGGCTTGCCCAATCTAGAGCATGCCACGTAGAATTGTCCGTGGGAAAAACATGGTGTGCTCAAATCTGAGCCACAAACAGACATCGTTTGGCCTTGAGACTTATTGATAGTCATTGCAAATACCAATCTAATTGAAAACTGAAGACGTTTAAATTGAATTTGCACATCTGTGGGTATAATAGGGATTCGCGGTAGTAATATATTTTCGCCTCGGAACTTGCCTCTTAAAATGCTGCTTTGACAACGTTTTTCACTAATTTTTAATGAATAATCGCGTGCCGTTGCACAGCTGATGTGAGTTCAAATTATAAAGAAAAATAACCGGAGATCTAACCTTCAGTTGTAAATTAAGCGGTGGCATGCCTGGCAAATCCAATGAGTTCAAAAACTCTGTTGGATAATTCACAGCTTCGTTGGCATCGCAAACTGTATCAATAGATTTGTATGACACCAAGTCCCCTGGCAACAAACGTTGTATCTTGAGATTCAAATCGTTCACGTCCACACTTTTTGCTGCTAAAATTGCTCTTTCTGCCAGCCACTCATGATTAATGTATTGTATGTGTACATCGGGAAATATCTGGTTAATGAGAGCATCTTGCGAATTAATGATTGCGCAGAAATCAGTCAGTAATTTTATGCATCCAGTTTCATCTATAGTAACTTTTCCATCGCCGATATCTAATAGTTGATTTGAGAATGTTTCAGCGGATGGATCTCGAAGCACTTGAACGCGCATATTTACTTTCAGTTCCACTTTTTCAACATTACGCTACAGTGGCGATGATTTTAAGCAAGCGTTGATCTCATCAGCGTACGTTGAACGTGGAATGACGCGAAGTGTTTGTCTGAAATCACCAGAAAAGAGTAACAGAGTGCCGCCAAATAGTTTGACGTTTTCTTTTATGTCTTTCAATGTCCTTTCAACGCTTCAAGCGAATGTTTGTGTACCATAGTTCATTCATCCTAGATGATGATTTTACACGGTTTCAGCACTGTGGCCATGAACGATTGTTTTTTTTTATGTTGCACACTGCGTCTGGGTTATTTTGAATAATTAGTGGCAGCTTGAATACTGAATGAGCTGTTCTGCCTACATCCAATAAAGTTGCCGCAATGCCAGATGATGCAACGGCCAATGCAATGCCATTATTTGATCGTATTTTGGCCAGAATTAGCGAAATAAGGAACGTATTGCCAGTTACGCCTGCTGCATCCAAAAAAAACCACCTTGTCCTGTCGAAACTGCGAGCATAATGCGGTCGTAAATGGTTCTTTGTTCCTCACTCATTAGTGGGGCATTGCGAGTAACAATGGCTGCCATTTCTACAGCATTATACTGCAGTTCACGATTCATTTCAGTGTTCATTAAATCAGATGCACTTCGATTTGGCGAATGCGTACCGAAATGACTGTTGGCAATGATAATGCAAAGATCCTCAATAGCAATCAATGCTTCATTATACATAGCGTCGCTGAATGTTATCTTTAGATCGTTGCACCGTGTACGATGTTGATGCAATATATCATCAGTCATTGAATCTTTGTGATCATCCTATAATGTCTCTGCTTGGGCTGGGAAACATGTAGTCAACACTATAGCGAATAATAGAGGAATATGTATTGCTTTACGGTCCAATGCTGCTTCAGCAAGCATACATTCCCACCGGTTGTCGTCTTCCAGCAAGCCGAGTGCAAGGCATGCATCTTTATACGTTGGACATGTTCCCCATTCACTTTACGTATATCTTGAAATGACAATGGGCTGGTGACATTAACCAATAACAGTCGAAGATAAAGCACTCAGTGTGCCTTGGATAGACTGTAAATACTCACTCCAAGGTGTTTGATTTAAATAAACTGGGACATGCTTCAATCGGTGTGCCTTGCTTGCGGGCATCCATTTTTTTGCTTGAGCCCATCTGAAATAGCGTGGTACTTCTGAATAGAGTAATGTTCGTGCAAAGGCACCAAAAGCATCCGCACGATTACACAATTGAAAAAATTCGGTGAGTGTAGTTTTTTGTGGATTTATAGTACGATCGATCGCTGTCTCGTTCGTAAAAAATACGCGCTGACAGTTTTCAAGATGGACGGTGAAATAAATAACTGCTGGATCCCGTTCATGAGTTGGGAAGCCAAAAGGTTAGGTTAGGTTATTCAATTATGGCAAAGCACACGAGGGCTATCTGTCTAAGGAAAGGGATGCCTTCGTGGAGGGCTTTCTAAGGGAAACTGGCTCGTATACACGTTACACATGGGGAAAACCATCAAAACGCCCATGCAGCCAGTTCGTTTGCGGGATTCGAACCTCGGACCGAACTATCAGTGTTCAGCGTCTTTACCGCTCGGCCGCTGGTGGGCCTGGGAAACCAAGGATACGCCAAGCAGCTTCATTGGTGCTGATGTACCGGCAAATTTGATGGAGAGTTATTTCATCGTTGTTATTCACTGGAGGGGCATTCACATTTGAATTTTAAACTCGAAATACAGCCATATCACTGCCTTTATTCACATACTTGCAAATGTATTCGATGCCCTACACTGAACTGAAGAACTCAACGTTAATATGAGTATTGAATGTTTTTCTCAGCACAGGCGAATATGACACAACCCAACGATTGTCAATGTCAATGTCTGTGCTGCCGATATTTTTAATACACTCATGTCCATAAATTAAGCATAATTCGGAGTCACGCGGAAATCGAACTCTAAAATAAATATATCACCTGTAAAATCACTACACACATCCCCAAGAATCATGTGCAAATTTCAGGAAGTAACCAGATGACAGCGATGGTACGTCACAATGACGAGAGTGTAAGAGAGTGATATATAAGGAATACAGGCAAAGAAGTAAAACTGTTCGCAGGCACTTTATAAGCATTTCAGTGAAATAACCGAATAGTTATGACACAAAGGACGCATTTGATGATTTTTTTACGTGGTAGAATTATCGGCCGTCTGGAATGTGCGCGTACCCAACTGAAAGTATCAGACGAACTTGGAATTGCCCAGAGTGTCATCTCCAGGCTTTAGCAACGATTCCAAGATGATGATAATGTGAGTAGACGTTACAGCACAGGTCGCCCCAGAGTTACAACGCCGAATGAGGACCGGTATTTGGCAGTTACTGCCAAAAGAAACAGGCGGAGCACAGCCTCAGACCTGTCTCGTCAGCTCTCTTCAGCCACTGGTACGACAATTTCAAGGCAGACCGTGTACAGACGCTTAGGGCAGATTGGTCTATATGCTCGTAGACCTGTCAAATGCGTTCCACTTACTGCAACTCACTGTCGCCCGCGGTTAGCCTGGAGTAGAGAGCATGCATTGTGGGTACCGCACAGTGGGCTTGTGTGATATTTTCCGACGAGTTCAGGTTTAGCTTGCAGTCTGATTCTCGCCGGACTTTCATATGGAGAGCTCCAGGTACCCATTACCACCAAAAAAACATCATTGAACGACACCGTTACGGTGGTGCAAGAGTGCTTGTTTGGGGTGGAATTATTCTGGGTTCGAGAACTGGCCTGTATGTTCAAATTGGAAACATGACAAGCCAAATCTATCGGGACGTCATTCTGGAACAACATGTACGTTTGTTTCGGGGCGCCATGGGCGCACAATTTTTGTTTCTGGATGACAACGCCCGTCCCCACCGTGCAAACATCGTAAGCGAATGATTTCAATCGGAGGATATCACCCGTATGAACTGGCCAACATTTTCGCCGGACTTGAATCCAGTAGAGCACGTGTGGGACATGCTTGGCCGACGAGTTACAGCCCGTCAACCTCCTCCTACATGTCTACCGGAACTTCGGAGAGCATTGCTTCTTGAGTGGTGTAATAATCCCCAAAATCAGATCGATAATTTGATACTCAGCATGCCTAGGCGTTGTACGGACTGTATTGCGTCGTCTGGGAGACATACAATGTATTAACAATCATACCAACCATGTAAAATTGGTTTTTTGTAAATAGGTTTTTTTTTGTAATTTGCTCCAGGGAGAAAAAATCGCTAATTTTTGTAATAGTATCAAACATATAGCATCTTTTTTTGCACTTTACCTTTTGTTTAAAAAATAAGCTTTACAAATAAGTCAAATTTGTTTTGCTTCTAACTCTTCCTTTGCCTGATTTTGCATTATCCTTAATTTATGGACATGAGTGTAAATGACTGTCCGCCATTATCGGGATTGCATATTCTTCGATATTTGTGATCGTATCGTTAATGAAATTTTTAGGAAAACTTTTGGTACATTTTGCATCTACCATGCAAGGCGATAAACGATTCAGATTACCGTATGGGCCATGACTCATATTTGCTGTAACAATATCAAACAGCAATTGATCAGTAGACGGATCTAGAATTTCCGCAGAAATTATACTAGCGATTTCTTCAGAATGGATTTTGTCAATTAACCAAACCAAAATGTGTGCATGATTTAATCCTCGTTTTTGCCATTCAACCGAATACATCCAGCAACGTGTGGGACCGAATACATGTAATTTTGTAATGAAACGTATTAGACTTTAATTTTTGTCTGAACACACGGGCCATGCAATAGCAAAGATGTAATCTCCAGCCATTTTGGATTACATGTGAAAGTGATAAATAAACACGTTCTTCCATATTCGTGCACGAAAGCCAGAGCATCCTGTATATATTCTTGCATACGACGCGAACTGCCTATGTACGATGATGGTAGAATGACAGAGTTACCAATTTCAGCGGCGTCGGCGTTGTTGACAGTAGCGTCTCGCAAGTGAATGTATTCTTCAGCACGCAGCTTCTGTTGATTATATCGTAAGTATCGCAGTCGTTCGCTCTCTGCGTCTAAGCATCAACCGATACGCATAATAATCCTTCGAGCTAACATTCTTGTTTGTTTCAGCTCCTGTAAATAATATATTTATAAATATTAATTCAAATAAATTAAATTTAATAAATTAAGTTTTTTGTTAAATTACTAATGATCGAGTTCATAAATGAATGAAGTACCAGTTACGGGATCTCGTTGTTTAATATTTATGGAATATATCCGTCTTGTTCTTTCCAGCGTTCTTCTTTAGCGGATACTAAAGAGCGTCATATGAACGGTATGTATCAGCAATGAAATGGAGATTAGTATTTCTTCTACGAATCACGGTTTCACGTGTAGCTGTACGATAGCCAATCATGATTCCAGCAACGTCGTCAACAACAGGTGCATTGAATCTACGAATGTGCTCTCCAGCTGGTGTTTTTATCAGAGTTGATGACAATAGCGTGATTATCACTTTGTAATTTGTGCATATGTGATTTGAATATTTTCAACAGTTCATTGTTCTCATTCAACAGAGCCTCCAGATCGCCGACGATGCGTCTGGCAGAAAGTGAATTGTGGTTATTGTAGCCACAACGTTCATCCACGCGAATGGGAAGTGCGCTTCCAGAATCTTCACCGCCCATAAAGTAGATTTGTAAAGATTTATGTGATTCATTTGACATTGGCAGCAATGAGCCCACTTTGTGATAAATTTGGCCTTTGGTTTTGAATGTCGAATTGAACTGGTGACCATTTGCAGCATT
Source organism: Stegodyphus mimosarum (assembly GCA_000611955.2). Classification (NCBI taxonomy): domain Eukaryota; kingdom Metazoa; phylum Arthropoda; class Arachnida; order Araneae; family Eresidae; genus Stegodyphus; species Stegodyphus mimosarum. Next base: position 190,549 of record KK117325.1, read on the forward strand.
ATTTTTAACTATTTCTGTTGCTCTGAATGATGTCATTTGGAAACATGAATTGAATGTTCGAACTGACTTCAGGCACAGATTAGAATCTGGATCCGTGCCGATAAGTAAATCGTCCAATGGTTCAGGTGGTATATCAATTTCAGGTAGTTGCACCTTTCCTGATGCAAGAGTGTAAATAAGAGTTTCTGATGCGATGCGACACCTTTCCTGATGCATCCCCGCTGGCTCATTTTTAAATTTAAGAGCATTACAATGCGGGAATTTCTTGTCCATAGCATGAATTACCACTTTTGAATGAGTATAATATTGAATAGCGGACTCATACTCGAATGCTAGACGCAGGAATGAATCAGATGTAAATGATCGATGTACCTGTTGGCGTTGTTGGTTATTTGCTCTGCGTCTGTTAACTATGAAACGGCGTGCTTGTCTTTGTTCTAATCGTGTTCGTTCATTTCGTTCAACTCGTGCATCTTCTGATTCTGCTTGACGTAACTGCGCCATGCTCACACGCACATCAGTATTATCTTGCTGGATTTGTTCTTCTGTTCTTTGGGCTCTCCTTTTTCGCATGTCCCCAGCTCTACTTGTTTGACGGCATAAATTAGCCCCTTTGCGTCTTGTTGGCATTGTTCACTGTACAAAACAGACATAAAAAGAACAAATTGAATTGCTTAATGATGAAAAACTGTATAGAAATAATGTATTTATTGTTTGATGTGTACTATATTTAGTGGTATTTAGTGTATATCGTGCATATTTTCTTTTATTATTTTACCTAGCTTTCACAACATTTCTCTTTTAAAATGATTCTCGCAAACTTTTGCACGCACTGGCTATAATATTATTATTATATCTAATAATAAACAAATTAATAAATAATAAAAAAACTAATAAATGTATAAGAATAATTTATACGTGTAACACAACAGCCGTTGTTGGCGGTAGAATATAATTAAAATGAGAGTTACACTGAAATAGTAAAATGATAATTGTAAACGTCACTACTACGATCGATTCACAAACAATAATAATGGCCGAAAACTGTGCAGAGAGGGAGAGAAGGCTTATTGTGTGGAAGAGACAGGAGACTGGCTTCGGTCTCATCCTTACTCCGTGCTGTTTACTGAGTGAGAAGTGACACCGGTAGACGTCTGGCGGGGATAACTGATAAAGTGATAATTGATCCGTTACCGACCAGAGTTAGAAATTATTAAATTACTAATATCGCTATTACAAAATAGAGGTTGGTGGTAGAAGGGTGAAAATTTAGGGTTGTACGTATTTTTTAATGCCTCATCACAAAAAAATAAAAATAAAAAATTTTGTCCAAAAAATAAAAAAAAAAACATTTTGGGAATGGACCACCCTTATCACTTAGGGTTATGAAAAATAGATTAAGACTGATTCTCAGACCTACCGAATATACATATAAAATTTCTTAAAAATTGTTCAAGCCGTTTCGGAGGAATATTGTTAAAAACATTGTTGCACGAAAAAAAACTTTTATATGTACCATATAGATATATAGATAAATGTATATATCTATATATATAGCATATATAAAAGTAGAAAGTGATACACGAACAAGAGAGACCTATGTGGTCAAGAATTTTGCGCATTGAGGCAAATTCAAACGCCCATTCAATTCGCGCAACAAGAATTCAATTTGTTCTTCTAGCTTTCAGAAACTTCCTCTTCTTTGCATATATATATACACGTGTGTGTAAGAAAAAGGAGAAATCAAAATTCAAATTTTAATTTGCAGTAGCTCCTTTATTTTCATTTTTTGATTTCCTTTTTCTGTTCTAAAAATAGTAACTGCTTGCAATAATTGTATCTAAATTTCATCATTGCGAGATTAATGCTTCCTGCATGACTCGTACATAAAGCTAATGGCGCACTCACTTGCACACCATTTCAGCGAATATTAACATTAAATTTTGCGGACGAAATCTCAAATAAGCCAATCAAGCCGAATTGAGCCAGACTTAATCAAATCTTCATTTAAAAAGTATGCATTCCCTTCTCAGCTTATGTCGCCTAAATGCGTACTCTCCGTTGCTGCACTTTGTTTCTACAAATATTAAAAATGCGAATGTTCAGTAAGGAAGCTGTCGTGATATTGCAAGCTGGTGCAACACAAACCGCTATTACGAGAGAACTGAATGTGCATCGCAGTGTCATCAGCAGGCTGTGGAATCGTTACCAAAGGGATCAAAACCGATGACGTAGAAGACGTGGATCTGGATGCCGGAGGATTACCACAACGGCCAGACGATCGCTTTCTGTTGCTATGTGCAAGACGCTGTAGCTCACTAACACGAAAGATAGCAGCTAGCGTCGCATCTCTCTGTTACTGCAGGATGATTCATATCCCGCCAAAGTGTGTCGCGTCGACTGCATGAACATAGAGTTTATGCTTCAATGACCTAGGGTTTTTGTTCCTTTGTCCTCATCGCTGTTGAATTGAGCCCATGAGCATCGCGCTGTTGAATTGGACCCATGAGCATCGCTATTGGCCACCAGAACAGTGGGGTCACATGTCGTTAAAGATGAGTCTCGGTTTAACAGCCAGAAATATTGCCGAAGGATAATGATAGGGCAAGAGCCAGGGACATGCATTCGGGAGCCAAACATTGCCGAAAGAGGCCATTGCAGAGGAGAAAGCTTACTTGTATGAGCTGCGATAGCAATGAACGGTCTCATCGACTTGTACATGATTTCTGGTGGTTCCTTCACAGGCGTCGGATATCGCGACGAAAATCTACGCCCTCTTGTAAGTTCTTTTATTGATGCAATGGAACCGATGCTATATTTATACGCGATACCGTCCGTCCGCATAGACCTCGAGTGATGCGGAGTTATCTGGAGAATGAAACCATTTCAGATCTGCCGTAGCCTGCTAGATCGCCAGACGAGATCCCGCAGAGCATGTATGGGACGTGCTGGGACGACGGATAGCAGATTGCAGTGGGGTGCTAGGCACTCTGCACGATCTCCGACATGCGTCACTAGAGTAATGGGCACTACTGCCCTAACAAGAGATCAACGACACTATTATCAGCTTACCTCGCGATGTGATGGTCATAATACCTGTGTTTTTATATGTCCTTGCTTTACTATTTGCTAAGTGGTGCAATAATGCCACACTAATCTCTTGGCTCAATTTCATGCTTATCCATTAAATAGTTTTTTTATTTTATTCCGTGTTCTTCCTCTGTTGCTTATTTTTAACAAGAGTGTACTTCAGTCATGGCGTATGGATGTAGATGGTAATGACATGTGAATGAGTAACTGCGCATTTACATTCAGATGCATTTATACTGACAATTTCACACACTTTATTTCCAGACAAAATAATTCTTTAGAAGCATATTCTGATTCCCGCATCATTATGGACGCAATCTGCACCCATTCTTCACCACATTTTTGTATTTTTTATGCATCTTAAGATACCTTTAATTTGAAACTCAACAAAATATTACTTAAAGTCTAAAAATAAATTCGAAATTTAAAAATTTGAATCTAAAACTGAAAAAATTTAAGGATTTAACAGTTCTTTGCTTATGAGCTAAACAAATGCTTCTAGCTAATCGCTTCGCCCTAAATATTTAACCTACAAAGATAAAAACAATTTTTGAACGAATTATCAGAGAAGTTCACCTTAATATCTTGAAACGTTTACTATCCTATGAATCCATTTTGCGTAACTTAATGTGATGTTCCTAACTCAATCTTTTATATCCTTGACATCATTTACTCTGTTTACATACTCTCGAAACGTCCCTCCCTTCATTTCATTGAACGTGATAGATTAGTCACTCTTGGTCGATGCACTTTGTCATCACTTCTTATTAAGCATTTATGAGCAGTTCTGACAACTCTCTTAGGAAACTTATCGATCTTTTCCACAATGAAGTTGACTGCTTGCTTAAAGTTGTGGGGTTTTACTTATTTAATTGCAATGTTCTATCTTAGAACCCCATGAACACTAACAAGCGAATAATCGCTTAAGCCTGTGAACAAACACGTAAGACTTTAGAAGGGTTAACAACCCTTTATTTCTCAGAATAAATACAATCAACTCCTAACTCGGAGTACACACAAAGCCTCCATTTGGGCTTGAAGTTAAATAATAACGAATTTAAACTAAACTAAGCTTAACTAAAGCTATCTGAAAGATATAGCCGAAGCTATCAGAATTCTAAGTAGTTGGTTCCTAAATATTGATTAAATCGGCTAAGCCAAGCAAGAGCCTAAAGAATGGCTGAGCGTAGTAGCTAAGAGAGAATGTAGCGAAATGACAAACGCGCACTAGTCAAGAAAATCAGACGCTCTCTCTCGAAAGCCGGCGAAATATCGACTTAAATAGTACTCTTACTTCTTTGCATTCACCGCGTTTCTGAAATTAAATTCTGGTAGGAAATTGTAAGCTGAAATTGGAGTAGATAGGACAGTTGCATAACTTCCGATAACTGTTAATAAACTTAGGATAAACCTTACAAAGTTTGCAAATAGCTGTTTGTTACTACTTAACATTACCCTCTAAAAGCTCAGTGGTAAGCAGTTTATTTGTATACTGTTTAAAAACAGACACAGTGAAAGAAAAATTAAATTTGTCTTCTTTCTAAAGGATATTATAATTCCATTATATTTTTACATTATGCAGCACTGTGCAAAACGGTAAAGAAATTTTAAAAGAAACTGCTTAATAAGGAAAGCAAATATGTAATTTGGTAAAATAATTGCGGGAAGGAATTTTAGCAATGAATATTTTCTGTGCTTCAAGCAATCCAGATACGTCTCTACCCAAATCAGAACACTTCTATTCTGGTAATTTGTCTCTTTGTAGCCGGTTTAGTTCACTCCGCACTAGTAATTTTTTCAGTACTAAATTGCGTTTTCCTTGTTGGGTTTCCTTGCGTTACCCTTTCCCTTTGTTGTTAGAAAAAGATATTTAGAATGAAATTAAATTCCTCTGTAGGCATTAAGTCAAGCTTTTAAGCTTAACTCAATCGAATTGTTCTCTACGACTGAATGAGACAAATCTGAAAAGTAGTCCATTTTGCGTAAATATTTTGTATGCGTTAAGTCGCTTTCGCCTGTTACAAAACACATTTATTCTAATTTTGCAAATGCTGTGAAATAATAATTCATAAAAGAGTGCTGTATTTTCGTTTGAAGAACACTGTGATTGAAAAAAAAGTCTACGTAGTTATGTAATGGTAACGTTTTTTTAATAAATACTAATATAATTCCTATATTTTCAGAGTCTCCCTTTGGAGTTTTACCTGTTCTATACGTCGATGGGAAAATTGTGAGTCAACAGCAAGGTATTTCAAGGTACCTTGCAAGAGAATTAGGTAAATATTAATAAATCACTTCAAATCAATTTTATAACATATATGAAAGTGAAGAGAAACACAGAAAAGTGCCATGACAATTTTAAATATTAATAAATAAAATGTCTTAGAAATGTGAATTTTCTTTAATAAGATACAATTTTATTTTACTATTCTACCTTAAGCAGGAAAGGTTAAACAAAATAATTTTCCAAGAATATAAATTTCGATTACTTCTGTTATACTATTCTGCCACGAATAGCAAAAAAGAAAATATTTCTGAACGCAAATAAAGTAGAAATCAGGAAATGAATAATTTTCATTTTCCATTAAACAAACATCATATAAACTGCTTTCAAATACAATTTTAAGCCCACCAGCGATGAAACGATAAAAACCGTTGAATACTGGTAGTTTGAGTCCCAGCGAACGGCAGGCTGCAAGGACGTTTTCGTGGTTTTCCTTATGTGTAACGTATACGAGCCAGATTCCCTTAAAACGACCTCCACGGGACATCCCCCTTTTCGTGTAGTGCTTAAGGACGGAGCACGTAATAACTTTAAAAAAAAATACTAATAATATTTTTGTCTTTAACTCCAAATTTATGCTCCAGTGGCAGATAATTTTGTTTGAAAATTTGAAGCATTTTAATTACTAAAAAAAAATTGCGTTTCCCACTTCCGTAGCTAAATTAGAAAACATGCACGTTAAAACTGATATGTTTTTCTGCTACAGCAAATGTCGGCGAATGGCTTTAAATTTTTAAAGACCATTTATACATAAAATTCCTTCGCGATCTAGAATTTAGCTCGTATAGAATTTTACTTCTAAATTTTAATATATATTGGACAAATATTGCATAAACCTCTTATTTTTAATTGTAAAACATTAAAAAAGTAACTTGTGTTTGCATTTCAAGTGTTTTAAATGAGGGCAAATTGTTTTTCTTATTATGACGCTTCCCACTGTAAAAATAAAAGTAAGATAAAAACAAAAAGAAAATCTGAAAGGTTTCAGATTTTAAATTACTTCCAAAGGGGCGTTTTTTAAACATTTTGTATGTTATTTTTATTTATTGAATATCATGTTTTTCGCATTTAAACCATAAAATTCAGTTAAAGAACAATATCGCAAAATAATTTTAAACCGAACATATCTTTAGAATTTCCTAGACACAGTCTCACGCGCTGCAGATAAAAATGTTTTTTTTTCTCTACAACGTGGCCATTGCCCGCTTTGAAATCCTTGAGTTTGTTAATCAAAAATTCGTTGAAGTTTTACAGAATATGAAATCGTTAATAAAACAAATTCCAAATTTCAAATTTGGGCTTCCAGATGCCTACATTCGCAGCAGGATTACGGCATTCAAAATTCGATGGCTTTAGGTACCGTCGTTTTATCACAATGCGAGAAACATACATACATTTATTCACATTCTTCATTATTTAATTTCTTTAAATATAATACAGGGCTGCAATATTTTGTGGCAACAGTTTGAAAAGTGATACAGACTTTTAATGTTTCCGACGCAAAATCGCCAAAAGAAAACAATAGTCCTTCAGGGACAAAGCCCCTTTGAACTAAAAAAAAAACCTGGAAGTTTTCAGATTTTGAATTACGCTCAAAGGGGCTTCTTTTAACGTTTTGTATGTTACCTTTATTTATTAAATATCATGTTCTTCGCACTTAACCATAAAACTGAATTCAAAAGCAATATCACAAAATAATTTAAAAAGGGCATATCTTTAGAATTTCCGGTCTTGCGCGCTGGAGATAATTTTTTTTTCCGTACAGTGTTACCATTGCTCATTTTGAAATCGTTGAGTTTGTTAATCAAAAATTGGTTAAAATATAAGGTATATCTCCCACATTCTTAGCGTGCCTTCGTGGTGTAATGGTCAGCACACTGAGCCGGTATTTCGGAGGTCCGTGGTTCGATTCCCGGCGAAGGAGTTGCATATTTTTCATGTCTCTTGTTCCAAAAAATGCCTAATGTCTCTACAGTGGCGCCCGAACTATAACCTAATGTCTCTCCAAAAGTTTTAAAAAATATGACATAGATAATAAAACAAATTCCAAATTTGGGCTTCCAGATGCCCATATTCGGGTTGAGGATTACGTTATTCAAAATCTGATGGCTCTAGGTATGGTTGTTTTATCACAATGAGAGAAACATACTTACATTTATGCAGATTCTTCATTGTTTAATTTCTTTAAATGTAATACAGGACGATAATATTTGGTGGCAACAATTTGAAAAGTTATTCAACGCATTTAAATTTTCAACGCAAAATGCCAAAACGAAATTAATAGCCCTTCTAGGCAAAATTGCCTCTTAGCGCTAATAATTATAACGGCAAAACTGCCAAAAAATTAAAATGATTATTTAATGCAGAAAAATTACAATATTTTGTTTATTAAAGAAAGAAATGATTTTTTTAATTTCGTGCAAATTAGATTAAATATTTTAGAGATATGCTGAAAAATATATGGACATACGCTCATCTTCCGCATAATTCTAAGCATTTCTAATATCTACTTCTAATATCCATACTTCTAAAATCTACAAATCTCTTTAAAGAAATATCGTACTTTGTTACAGATCTGGTAGGTGAAACCAATGAAGAAGCTGCCATATGTGACATGATCATGGACGGATTAGGTGTCATGTTCTCAAAAATGAGAGGAACCCATATCTCAAAGTTGGACGTATCACAGCAGGTAATCTTAAAATACAAACCTAGAGTACAGAGTGGTTATAATTTAAGTCACCTTACTTAGAACTTTGCAAAGACATTCTGCTAGACCCATTTCCCTGAAATTTGGAATATACGTTATACAGACAATGGAGAAAAGAAAACTACTGTTGCGTGCGTACGGGTTCGTAATGGATTGAATGCACAAGTCGATAAAATGTTAATAAAATTTATTCCTTTCACAAGAAATAAAACAAAATGCTAAAATATTTTCTCAGAGATATTTGTACAATATCACAATATCTCAAACCTTAAACAGAACTCAATTCAAAACAGAGAAAGTTAACCCAGTCTCACAGCAAATTCGCTACAATCAATAACTGCATTAAGTAAACAATACAGTTCGCTTAAAACAACTTCAACTGTGTTGCGATGTTTTAATTCTGCTTTTACAAGCTTTTTAATAAAGTACGAGAACTTTATCATATTTTCTCTCGATTTTACTGGATAGCATAAACAATTACGAGATATTTATTTATTGAATATTGTTACGTGCTAATTTGTCACGTCACCAGATGTTATATACTAATATCGCGGCACCAAATGTTCTGTGGTACCAAATGTTAAATACTAACTGTTACAATAATTTGTCTACAATAATATCAAAGCCATAATTCATTGCGTTGTGTTTACTAACCCGAACAACCCCTAAGACCAAGCAGGAGTACTGGTGTTAAAAACATTCACACAAGTCATCAAAAGAAAAACTCTGAATCAAATATATATATATAACCCAGGATATTTATTGCAGCATTAAAGGAAGACACTCAATCTTTCAACTTAAATTTCTAGATCTATGGTGTGTTCAGGTGACAACTATTTAAAATAATGCATTTAGAATTATAATATATATATTGCTAATTTCAAATATGCACCGAGATGAATTAATCAAAAATTTACACCGTAAAAATTAATATTAACTTTTCATATGCAGTTATCAAACTCTGCTGGCCAGCATAAAAATACACAGGAATTTAATGAATCACCGAGCATGGTGTCTTTACCAATATTGATAGAGATTACTTAGTTCAAGAAATTTCTTAATTTACTCAGGTAAAAATTACATACATAAATTTAGCAAATCCCTTAGGCAGTTAGAAAATATTACATATTCAAGTAGACCCGTTGGAGAAAAATGATTACATTTATTCCTACATTCAATTACACAATTAAAGGTAAAGTAGAATTTAAATTTTTAATCGTTCCTTAATTAGCAAAAGTTAAAGTTAATTCTCAACCAAAAATAGTAACAACTTAAAGTAAAAAGGTAAAATTTAGATAAGTTTACAAATTTACTATCCTGTCTTAATTCATTATATATAAATTTTAATTACATTCCAAGTTAAGGTTAAAAGTCCTAAATAGATTAATAGTGCAGCAGTTGCTTAAATACACAGCCTGGATTTAAGATCCAGCAGAAAAACCTTGACTAAAAGTTAAATAGAATTTAATTGGAAATTAAACACACATATAATTACTCCTTACATTAATAATTCATCACTGGAAAATTTACTTCAAATAATCAAATCTCTTAAAAAAATTTTAAATTACCATATTACTTAGGAAACATGTTCACGGAATTTAGGTAGCAAGCTGTACTAAATTTCAGGTGAAATTAACAATCAAAAGGTTGAACTCACTTGAAGCGTTGAAAATTTAATTAAGCATTAACTCAACTTATAGATTTTTTTTTCCGGATGTCCCATTCATAACAGGTGTTGAACAAGGCTCTGCCGAACCAGCTCTTCGCAGATGTTGAACGAGGGAGTCCGGCAAGAAATCTGGACACCTGGATCAGACACTATGAAGATGGTAAAGTGCATTCGTGCAGCAAAACAAGAGCTCCTAAGGGTTCCTCCCTTTTCCGGAGTTGATGGTAGTACTCGAGTTGATGGTAGTAATTCGATGAGGAAAAAACAACATTTTCGGCTCCAACACGGGGATGGTAAAGTGCGGAGGAGTAAACTTCAAGTGATTTTTTTTTCTTTTTAGATGTTCATCTTTATCTTCCTAAGGGTTCCTCCCTTTTCCGTCTCCGGCTCTTCCAGAGGAAGAAAAAAATAACGTGCTTCTAACGCTGCGAATCCAAGGCAAAAAGGGCTGAGCATGGCCTTGCATGACGATTTCAATCGTCCAGGCTCCAGAATTTTCGAAAATCACCAAATTTGGTGAATTAGTATGCAAATCTCGCCAAACACAAAACAGTGCTGCGAAAACTTAGTTTTTCCTTCTTCACACCAAAAAAAGTTCCACCCTCGCCACCCCCTTCGCCAACAAGGAGGGGTGAGGGAAAGAATGCGACAAACCTATCACTCCCCTGCCACGCAACCGGACGCAGTACATGACCTTGACGAGAAAAGTGCTCAAAACGGCGCTTATAGCAGAATAAATTTCTAGACACGAAATTCAACAATTTTAGCAATTAAATGGGCATAATTCTCCAACGGGGCGACGTACAGTCATGAAAGTAGGTTCATAAGAAGGGTAAATTTTTTCTCTTTAAGAGGTATAAATTTCAACCATGTGAATAAAAAGGAAGTATTTTTAAATTTCAAATATTACGCAGAAACAACCGATTTCCCATTGTCTCCTTCTCCCGAAGGCTAATACTGTCGAACGCGTAACGTAAGAACGAGAACTCTGTTTAACTCGTATAAAAATAATTGATTCAATAACATAAGCAATACAATTCGTGAAGAAAAGATTTAGAATAAGCATAAATTAATGCATATAATTTACTCACTCAATAATTAATTAACAAATAACTGCAATTAACTACACATTAATCCTTAATTCTAAACTAACCAAAAATCACTACATAACAATATTAAATGCATGCCCTCTTGTATTGTTACTTTTTCCGTCGTAGCTTTCTTTTCAAATTCGTCACGCGCTCCTTTGCATGGGGGGGAAACAATTAATTACAGTTCTAAATAAATACAAAATCCGTAACACTGCAATAAAAATTATTATTTCAAATTTGGATCACCAGGTGAGAATGTAGAATACAAAGAACAAAAACCACGAATTCGAAACGCGAAACTTTATTTTGGCACAGCATTTTTAATTCCTTATGCGAAATTAAGGAAATATTATAATCGCGAAACTTTCGGATGTCATATTTGTTTGAAAATATCCATTTTGACCTCTCTCAAATTCATTTGAACTATGTTTTTACGTGACATCTGTATGTACGAACATAATAAAGGACTCTTTTTTTTTTCAAAATGGATTGTAAAATGGGTTCCGTGTGGATTCAGAACAGATTTTTTTCGTCACGTCAGTACGTACGTACGTGAGTATGTGCCTTGTACAACTCAAAAACGAGTAACCTTAAAACATTAAAATTTTATATATGGGATTGCTATAACATGTGTAGCTGTGTCCCTCTCTCTTTGCTTGCAATCTGTCTCACCAAATATATATATATATATATATATATATATATATATAC
>KK117325.1:202256-213271 GCA_000611955.2 Stegodyphus mimosarum
ATATATATATTAAATATACATACTCTATTACCGGACTCGGTGAGACCAGTTTTTTTTATTCTTCTAAGTTGGTAAATTGTGCATTTTTTGCTTTAAAAGTGACTAAACTATGTTGTTGTTATGTTGCGATTAAGGTTTTATGTCTAGTTAATCTGCATGCAATAGTTGCAGAATTATCAACAATTTAGAAGTTGTTAAAGTAATTGCTTACACTTGAAACTCTTAGTAAAATAGTGAATTAAGTCAGTGTCTGCACCAATTTCAGTGTTCTTTGGCCGAGTGGGACAAAAAGTAAACTTTCAGTTTTGTGCACCGAAAATTCTGTCTTCCTGCCAGCAGATCGAATTCCTTGTCGTAGTGTAGAAACTCTAAATTTAATTGCAAAAATTGGTTTTTTTAACTATTTCTAATTGTATTTGATGCTTTATATTTTTCTGTATCTTACAATTTTTAATGAAGAGGCTTTGAGTTATGTATTTCTGCTTTGCCGCGAAGTGAGAACTGAACTAGTTGAATGAGAAATGCATCTCTAATGAAATTTAAACAAATACGTTTAAATGAAATGCAACGAAAAATGCGTATAATTTAATAGGCCGTACAAGGAAGTCATGTGATCTCCACATCAGAAATTTTCAATATGCATTTCATTTGCATCAATCATACATTCAAAGCGTATTATAGCGTGTTCAACAGTAGCGCGAAGGGTTTTTCGATCAGTTGGAGCAACATGACATGCTATGCTGTTATGCTTGCTTTAAATTCAAGTATAATTGCATGTTTTTTTCCATAGCACGATCTTCCCACAAGTCACGGAGATTCAAGTCCAAAGAACGAGCCTATCAGTGGGAAAACTTCTCAAAATTACCCGATTATCTGAAAATTGGGTACCAATCATTGCTTTCAGTAGTAGTCCATAATATGAGGCGGTGCACCATTTTGCATGAATTCACTAGTCCTAACCATTCTCGTTCTTCTAAGGCAATAATAACTTGGTGCTAAAGAAGTTTGCAGTAACGGGCACCCGGGATGGAGCACATTTGAGTGCCTTGAGGAATTTTCTTTTCAAAGAAAAAGGGATCAACTATAAAAGAACAGTAAAACTCCAACACACAGTAATGCAATCAGGATGCAGAGACCAGTTATGCAGAACACCATATGCAGCAGTTTTCAGTATTAAGGGCTCAGTCTAAGGTAAAATGCAACTCGTCCGATCACAAAATGTTTGAAGACTATGAGGCCATGCATTGTTAACTGCTATTCTGGCCAAACGAAGGCTAGCAAATTCAGTACGCTTGTATGGGTCTGCAGCATATCAGCTGTTGCAAGAACCCTTCATACTGTCAACCAGGTGACAGATAAATCACGTGACGCGTGTTCGGGCACTTGTCAAAGAGTCTTTCTTCTCTAAAGGCAAGATGAAGTATGATTTTGTGGCATTGATTACTGGCTTTTTAAAACAAGCGCCTGGCCCCAGCCACCACCCCTGTTCTTACTGGTTGCCGTTTATGACGTCAGGTTGAAGATATTTTATTATCGGTTTCGTGTAAGTTAGGTGAACTTATACTTTTTTGGTTTTGGTTATGTTTTGTATAAATGTGAATTTGTGGAATGTAACAGAGTATTTGCAATTAAAGCAAGCTTTTCGCGCGCAAAAATGCCGCGGGGAATTCATTTCGTCACTCTATGACATCACAAGTAGTGTCCAATAAGAGCTTGGGGTGGTGGCTGGGGCCAGGCGCTTGTCTTTTTAAAACGCTCCAAATTTGCATAATATCCTTATTATATTGCATGGAAAACGCCATCTATCCGTCGAAATTTAAACTATTAATTTTATTGCTGTTTTCTTTTCCTCGTAGTCCATATAATATATATACCAAGTTTCAACGAAATAGGTCTACCATAACAGGCTATGCAGAAGCTTAATCAGGATAACTTTAATTATAATCAACCTGTATCTAAAGTACGAATTGGTCATAAGTCATTGAAGTTAATTTCAGAATAGAAGAGCAAATAATTTTAAAAACCTAACCCATTGTATTATTTATGAGAATATATTGCAGATTAGTCTTTTGATATGTGCCCTAAATTTTAAAGTATTTTACGCTCCTTTTGTGTTTTAATTCAGTTACACAAAATAGTACAGTATTCAATCTCGCGACGTGTTCTTCGATAGTTCAGGCATTGTTGTCACAGCTTCAGTAATTCATTGTTTATTAGATTAAAAATTCCATATAATCTTATACTATTTTATGTTAATCAATTATTATGATTTGAAACTTTGCTGTAACTTTTTCTTTCCATACTCCTCACCAACCTCATTTGCAATTATTTTCTATAGCTATCTCTTCCAAAATTTAATCCGGCTTTAGCCATTTTACCAGTCGACTATGAAAGCGCGCCATTAATTATCTGAGCCAGCATAAGTAGATCACTTTGTATAATTTCCGACTAAGTTACTTAAATTTGAATTTCAATTTATGTTATTTTAAATACCCACAAGTGGCAGAGTTTCTCTCTGTAACACACATACTGCCTTCCGTTAAATTTCGAAAGTTCATAAAAAGGTTTTTTCAATCTTCGTAATACTTAGACATCTTAATCCATACTGGAACGATAACTCGCTTCTCAGTCCAGTAGTGTCTGAAGGACAATGTGTAAAGTTTCTATACAAACTAGAACCTTGATTCTAGATCATTTGTTTGCGATTATCATAATCGCAATTGTTTGCGATTACCACTGTAAAAATTCCTTGGTGTAATGTAAATCCATTTCCCAGTAGCTTGAAGTGAAATAACGATAGCCAAACTTCTTTATGTGGGGAGTATGTAAATGGTCATGGTTATATGGTCAAATTAGGTGGCATTATTGAACTTATTAAGCAATGAAAAACAATAGCAAATTAAATTTTGAAAGATAAATAGCCAGAGACAACACAATTTGGGATAACATGGGGAGTGTTCTTCGAAATGCTTTAAAATTTAAACTGTCATATAATACTAAATTGGCGTATGTAATGCAATCGGATATATTATGCCCATCATTTGCTTTTGTCACAAAAACGCCCACAATGACTTACCTTTACACTGTACTTCCACTCGGACTTCAACTTGTCTTAGTTGATAAAGGCGAAAGCTATAATGTTTTCATGTAAATATTACAGTGAATACTATTTACACATAAGAAAATAAACCGAAAACTTGAAGATACGTTACATTCTCTTTAACAACGAAATTCAAGCACCTTTGGAATATTAAATATTTTCTAAAACTTGCATAACAAGGAGCCTTAAAGGCTTATTAAGTTATTTTGGTTATTTGGTAACATAGCATATAGTAATCGCAATAAAGTTCATGTCTGCCTTGTTTCTACTGATATATAGAGAGATAAGTCTGTTTTACTTTTGTGTGTTAACTAAAACAACAGTTCAGCGTAAGTATTGTACCTCAGTTACACAGTTACTAATCTTTCATTTGCTTTCATGCGCCGTTATTTTAAGTTTTTAAAAAATTTGTACTCTTTACATATAAAACTTTTTTGCTTTTCCTATTTGTTCATATTGAAAATACGTCGAAAGTTCATACTGAAACTCAATTTTAAAGTTTGTGCCTGATTTTTTTTTCTGAATGTCTCTCTTCTTATATGAAGTAGCAACAACAATGTTTGGATATACATTGTACATGCTGTCAGGCGAAGGGATCCGACATTGACAAACATCCGACGTAAACAAATATGCACATTATAATGCAAAATATTTCAAAGGTGGAATATATTTCAAACATTTTAAAATTTGTGTTAATACATTGTATACGAATACGCAAAGTAATTGCTACGCATCTTTTACCGGCATAATGCATGTAAAATGCAATTATATTAAATAAAACAGTTTAGAAAATTAAGCATTGATTACGGATTTAGTTATTTTATTTGAGTATTATTTATGTACTATGTCCATTTAAAGAAACAAAAAACATATAATATGATTTACATTAGAAAACGGCTTATGAAAAAAAAATTGATACCCATCTTTGAAGCTTTCCATTAATAACAATGCAAAAAAGAAAAAAATTTCTTGCTAAGCCTGAGAAGTTGCTAAACGTTTTAATCTCTAACAAAGCTTCTCTTTCCAACACAGCTACGTCTTCTATTCACAAATTTCCGTTGGTATAACTTGAGAGAGAAGATCTTTAATTTCTTGTGTAAGGTTTTAGTTAAACTAACAAAGTTTTATTTTAATTTGCCTTTTTCTATCTGTTCTTATTTCAACTTCCCGTTAGAATAAACGCGCGTTTCAGCTTTATGCTAATTTGAAGTGGAGCCAAGTTTCTATTTAAACGGTAGGTAGGAACCTCTCAGTGTGAGAGAGCTTTTAGTCTCAGACCACTGTTACTCTGTTCAACGTTCGCCTGACCAGCTAGTATTTAAATTCTAAGCCGTAGCGCTGTTACTCTATTACTTATTGAAGTAAATCTAAGTGCGTTAGTATTAGTTAAATCTTGCAATGCACCCTTTAGCATTCAGGCCAACCTCGCGTTTATAGCTCTGTGAACAACGACTAATTAATTTCTAATTAGCTTTAGTTTAAATTATCTGATTGTTCAGTTTAGACCCAAGTGCAGTCATTATTTTCTGTATCCCTCCCGAGTGGGGAAGTGGCTGTATATAATTGTGGTTTAATAAAAGAGGATTTTAAATCCTTCTGAAGTGCAGTTCTTCTACCACTTAACCACAGTTTTCTACCACAGAACATTGCTGCATTCAGCTCCCTGTTCAAGATCAGGACTTAAAGTTTTCACGAAGATGTTCGGCAAGAATATGCACCGAACACTCAGTCCTGACACTTGTACGAAATAAAGGACGTACTGTAATCTCGAAAAATTTCACGTACAATATTTCAACGAAAATACTCATTTTGACCACTCTCGAACAATTTTTTTCCCTGTGACATCTGTACCTACGAACAGAATAAAGAACTTTCCAAAACTCATAGTAAAAGGAATTTAAAATGGATTCAGAAGGGATTTTTTTTGTGACGTCTGTATGTACACGTACGTACGTATGGATGGATCTCGCGTGTTTCGAAAACGTTGAAATATTGTATATGGGACTCCTATACATCTAGTTGTGCACCTCTCTTTTTTGTATGCATCTCTCTTTTTTTCTTTCTCAACAAACGTTACTCACCCTCTTACCCGGCTGAATGAGCTCTGTTTTTTTATTCTTATATTTTGTTAAATTGTATATTTTTTGCTTTAAAAGTAATTTAATTATATTGTTCTCGTGTTCCGGTTGAAGTTTTTATGCCTTTTATTAATCTGCTTGTAGTAGTTGTAGAATCATCAACAATTTAAAAGTGGCTCTGGCCCTAACATGGCCCTATTTGTTTACAATTTAAGTTCTTAGTAGTATAGTGAGTTAAGTCCGTTAGTGCACTAACTTCAGTGTCTTGTAACCCATTGGAACAGAAATTTAAGTTTAAACTTTTGTGCACCAAACATTTTTCTTTCTGCCCGCTGACTGAATTGCCTATTTTTGCTTAAAAACTCTAATTTTAATTGCAAAAATGTTTTTTGTAACTGCTTTTGGTATTTTACGTTTCTCTGTATTTTACAATATTTTATGGCCGTGTTTTGTGTTTTTATACTTTTTTGGATTGCCGCGGAAAGATAACTGAATTGATTGAATGAGAAATATATCTGTAACGAAATTCGACGAAATCGACGTTTCGCAATCGTTGGTCCTAGTCATATACTTCCAATTTACAGAACTGTTTTAAATGACGAAAATATTCATATTTCGGCATTGTCAAATTTAAAAAAGAAATTGACGCACGAGAAAAATTGACCGGGATATTTAATTTCAAAATTTGCAGTTTTTAATATCATTTTCAACTTGCCTTGCGGGATCGGTTAATTAAATTAGAATAATTCTCCGAAATAAGTTTAAATGAAGTGAAGCAAAAAATGTGTATAATTTAATAGGTCGTAAAGGAAGTCATGTGGTGTCCACATCAAATTCTTTTATTTACCTCAGTGCCCTATATAAGTGTATCTTTTATTTATTTTGATTTTTAATAAAATATATAATCTGAGCCAAAAAAAAGCGTATACTGCCAGTTGGAAACAATGTTTTCTTCTTTAGTCTTTTTTCTGATGTGAGAAAAAAAAACATGTAATTTACTAACAAGATACATATCAAACATAACTGAAGTAAATGCAGCATTTTAGAAAATTGAACAAAGATATCAAATTTAATTATTTTGTTTGTCTGTTGTATGTCATTTACGTACACATTACATGAGGATATATGAGTGTCATATTTATATTCCATTTAACTGCAGTCGTAAGATAAAGTTAACAATGATAAATTGTGATATAATTTACTTTTAGGTCACACTTTTGAAACAAATGTTGCAAGAAGATGTTCCCCGATACTTAGAAAAGTATGAAAAGTTTCTTGAAAATTCGAAACTTTCCAGTGGTTATTTTGCCAGTGAGAAGGTAAGGCTTCTGAATTTTCATTTTCATTACAATAGCTTTAATTTTACATTGAAATTGCTTTATCAATTTAAAATCAAACTAAAAAAATTTGAAAAATTTCAGATTTTAAATTACGGCCAAAGGGGCGTTTTTTAACGTTTTGTGTGTTACCTTAAAATGTGTATAATTTAATAGGTCGTAAAGGAAGTCATGTGGTGTCCACATCAAATTCTTTTATTTACCTCAGTGCCCTATATCATGTTCCATGTGTATACCAAATATCATGTTCTTCGCACTTAAACCATAAAATTCAGTTCAACAGCAATATCGCAAAATAATTTAAAATTGGCATATCTTTAGAATTTCCGATACACAGTTCCGCGCGATGGACATAAAAAGGTTTTTTTTTATTTATTTTTCTCCCGTAGAGTGTTGCCATTGCTCGCTTTTTAAATCGCTCAGTTTGTTCATCAAAACTTTGTTTAAGTTTTCTAAGATATGAAATAGACAATAAAACAAATTCCAAATTTGGGCTTCCAGATGCGCATATTCGGGTGGAAACGTACGTTATTCAAAATTGGAGGGGTCTAGGTACTGTTGTTTTATCACATTTGGAGAAATATAAATACATTTATGCAGATTCTTCATTATTTAATTTCTTTAAATATAATACAGGGCGATATCTTTTGGTGCCAACAATTTGAAAAGTGATGCAACCGTTTGTAGTGATTCAACACAAAATCGCAAAACCAAAACAATAGTCCTTCAGGGACAAAGCCCCTTTGGACAAATAACGATTTTAGAGTAATTCTGTGGTTATTTTATAGTATTTACATAGAAAAAATCAAAAGCCATTTCTTTTCTTTGATAAAAACAATATGCCTGATTTGAGTCAGAAATTAACTCTGTGAAGCGTAATATGGGTCACTCAAATGTTACTGCAGTAAATCAGACGAAGGTTACCTGCCTAGAGAAAGAAGAAGAAGGATATCGGAAAGAAAATCATTCTTTGTTTTTTACTTTACGCGTTAGAAATATCACCTAAATTTTGAAATTCTTAAACAAATTGTTTCCTAGTGATACATATATTATTAAATTATCTTACAAAAAAATAAGAGACTTATTTTAGAAAACCAAAATATAGGCTATAAAGGTAGTGATTACATATGCAGCATGTCATGTTTAATTATGGTAAAGATTAAAATACTATAATAAAAATCCGTGTCTGAATTGTAGCGCATAACTTTCTGTCATTTTCAAAGTAAATTTTCTTCTCACAAATAATGTCATTACTCATATCCTACTTAGTGGAATAAAAGCTTTATGTTGTATGGTTTTTTTACGGCAAAAAAAGAAAAGTTTCATACAAATGAGTATAATCGTGGTTACTTAATATTTCTGATAACGAACGTTACTTCAGCCATTTATAAACTATTCCCTTTCAACCACGAATAACCATTTCATAAATTAAATATTAAAATGTTACTTTTGCAATGCTAATAGTATTGCATTCTATTAATATTATTATTTATTATCATGGTGATACTACAGATGCGCAGTTCTTAAAGCTATAAATATTATTTTACTTACTGAAAATTTTTCATCAATTGCTCAATATTATTATTTAATTATATGCTTATTAAATATTATTTTATAGCATTAATTTTACGTTCACATGTAAAATACAAAGGAACTTTACATAATGTAGTTGAAATAAAGTAACCTACAAACATTTGAGAAATGATGCTTGAAATATCGAAGTATACTCTGCACAAAAGAAAGGAGGACATTTCTATACCTCCCGTTCTATGGGGCCAAATGATGAAATTTAAATTGCGTTTTTCATGTGTCTAAAGTTTGACTTGGTGAGATACATATTAGATTTATATATAGCATTGCCCTAACACAAACCTAACATATATTATCCTATTCTGACACAAAATCAGACCTTTTCTGAAATGATATAATTTTTTTTTCATATTTCGATTCTACATTTGAGATAATGCCAAAGTGCCAAGTTTTTTAAAAATCGCCCGAGCCATTTTAAAAAATTAGCTCTCAAAATTTTAGTTCCTCAATGTTAATTGAATATGGTATATATATATTTTTAACATGTTTTTTTATTGATCATTCTTGATTCCTTCTTTCACAGTTCTAAATTTAAATCCAATTCAAATAAATTTTCAATATTTTCCGATTTATTTTTAAATTTGTATTTTTTTAGTAGTTTTTAGAAATGTTTCGAAAAAAATTTTTGAATCATGACCTATAAATTTTTAGAATCACCTTAAAGTAAATGTACTTCTAGGCACACCCGCAGAAAGATTTTTTCTTATTTAGTTGTTTGTTCAAATTTGTTTTTCAAAGTTTTGTATTCAAAAGTTTATTTAGAAAGTTTTTTATTCAGAATTTCACAAGATTTGTGTTAATTTATACATTGGCGCGTTTTTAAGTATGGCATATTTGTTATAAGCAATAATAAAGCCAAATGTGGTTTACATACTTTGTTAAAATTATTTTAAAGGATGAAAGATGCAACTTTTTTTTTCCCTCTCATGCACAATGAAAGGTAAGGAAAAATAGATTACCATAAATTAAGAACTTCACCGCGTTAATTATTCTTGGCGCAAACCAAAAAAAAAAATGCGCTAAGATCAATTTTTGAAGTTCTCGGTAAGCTTCTCACCCAAATTTTACAAGATTTAATATCTAGGCCTGACTGAGTCGTAGAATCGAAATGCGGAAAAAAATCGATATATCATTTCCAAAGAAATCCGATTTTGTGCCAAAGCGCGTATGTTAGAACGATGTTATATATAAATCTAATATATATCCTACGTTGTGCTTTCGAGACATGAAAAAGCCAAGTTAAATTTCGTCAATCGGCCCAGGAAAAGGGAGTTATAGGACTGCCCCATCCTATTTTTTTTTTTTTTTTTTTAAGTGCAGAGGGTATGCTGCAATATGCTTGGTTTTAATAAAATGGAATGATGTTATTCTTCATCAGTTAATATCACAGCAAAAGTTTCGAAACGTATTATGCAAAAAGTTGTTACATAAGTAGGATTGAAATAAGCTTCGGCTGCTAATATAGTATTGTTACGGAACTTGTATTTAATTTGGTATTTTTAGAAGAATTGTAATTAAATTGTTTTACTTTCTCGTGCAATGCAGCGCGTGACGAAGTTTGAGAGAAAGCTAAGCCGGAAAAATTTCGTGCAGGATTAAAAAGCTTATAAGAACCGGACTAAAACATCTCAGCTCAGTTGTTGTTGTTTTAAGCCAACTGTTGTTGTTTACTTAGTGCTGTTATTGATTGTAGCGAATTCGCGGTGAGATCGAATTAGCTTCCCTGTTTTGAATTGAGTTCTGTTTAACGTTTTCAGTAGCTCAAAATATAACTACTGTGAGATATTGTGATATTGTACGAATATCTCTGAGGAAATATTAGAGCATTTTGTTTTATTTCTTGTGAAAAGAATAAATTTTATTAACGTTTTAGCGACTTGTGCATTCAATCCTTTACGAGCCCGTACGACGCAACAATATTTATATTTCATAATAATCGCCGGAAAATATATATAAAAATATTTCATAATGAAGAGCCAGTATTAAGTTCTATTCATTTTGCTTATCTGTGTATTAATAAATACCACAATGTGATTGAAGCAATGAAGTTCTGATTCAAAATAATATTCGTCAAGAAGCTTTGTTCAAAAAAACAGAGTTAGCTACAAATTATTTAATAGTGACAGAGTGCGTTTGACAGGAAGAGGAATCTAAGCTCATATTGACTACAAATAATGTAAACTTAACACCACTAAGTCCAAAGTTTTCTTTTGAAAATGTAAATGTTAATTTCATTTCAAATACATATATTTAATGTGAAAAATAATGTAACTAAGCGCAGAAATTTTCTACCATCAATCCAGTAATTGCCGAAATATAGCTTTGTGCATTAGATTTAAGTAACAAATAGATTTAGCAAAACTATAAGAAAAACTTGAAAACTATTTAAAATAATGATGTGCTCTGAAAGTAGGAAGTAGATTTTGATAGCGTTTTAAAACAACACAAGAAATGTAACACGCCGTACAGTCATTTAAGTTATTTCAAAGCAGGAGTACATGAAAATGCGCCGTGGCTCGCTGAGACTTGAGCCTGGTCCTCTTGAATACGCGCCAAGCGTGCTACCGTTACACCACGAAGGCATGCTGATAGGAAGGAGAAAATACCTTACATACTCCCCCTTTTAAAGGGCAACTGAATATTAGGGGACCCAGTCGCCAAATTCTGGTGGTGATGAATTATTGACCACCACCTTTTAGTTCGGGCGCCACAGTAGAGTCATTTTCTTTTTATTTTTTTGCCTAATGCTGGAAACGGAAAATATGCATAGTGCCCTCGCCGGTACTCGAACTTGGACCTCTCGAATACACGCCGAATGTGCTATCGTTACTCCACAAAACTGTGCTGGAAGAAGGAAGAAAATACCTTAGAAATATTTAATAGAAGTCTTTTTTTTTTTTCTTCTGTCAA
>KK117325.1:213380-232691 GCA_000611955.2 Stegodyphus mimosarum
TATAACAATTTTAGAATCTTAAAAAACCTGAGAGTGATATGTTTGGAAGAGACTAAGGATAAAATCTTTCACAATAGTTAAGTTTGAATTCAAACCATAAGTCTAAAAATAAATTCTTTATCAGATGCATTTTTAAATATTTAAAAATAAAACCAAACTATATTATGTTGCGTATTATATAAAGTTAGAAACACCTTCCTTAGTTACAATAATAAATTTTTATTTATATCAATTAGATACGTAAATAAAACACTAAGCTATTAAGAAACTCGTTTTGCTTTTAAATTACTCACTTTACTAAGCGATTACAGATTGATTAGTTTCTAATGATAAGCTCGATATTCTAAATTTAGGCAAATGGCAACATTTTGAGAACTGATTATGTGCGATGCTTGTGGAAGATAAACACCTTATATTTCTCGCAATGGCAACACTTGCCAAGGCGAGAGGATGATATATCTGCAGTTGCATAACACAGCATAACGTAACGTTTTAGAAATTTTGGAAAGACTTCTCTAAAGACGGTTCAAAGACCAAATTAAAGAAATGACGAAAAGACAAATTTTGATTTTAGTTAAAATTCAAGTTCGATATATGATTTTCTACAATTTTTCCGCTGTCATTTATACGGGAAACGAAATAAATGTGTTTGCTATGAATATCTAATTTTTACATAGAAAAGTACTGTATAACTAAAAGAAAAAAATAGCTACATTAGTTATTGCATATAATGCACGTAATTTGAGCTTTACATAACTGTATAAATAATTTTTAATATTTAAAAATTCGTGTGCAGAATTGAATTTATTTGGAAAAGAGGAACTTCATTAAATACATGGTGAAATATTCTTGCAAAATTTTTATACTCTTAATTTTTATTTTAATATAAAATTTAATGTCGGAAAACTTTTTAGAAATTTCTTTTACTTAATTTTTATCAAATCAGGAAAACAAATATTTAGTAAACCCGAACATATAAGCTAAAAGCTTTGTTCTAATGTTAGTGTAAACATGGCAAGATTTTGCAACTATTTTGTAAGTGCTTTATATACATGCTGAAAATTATTTTATTGGTAGATTAACTAATTTAGCTTTCATTTATTTATTTTATTTTTCGTTTTAATCCTCAGCGAGTGTCAATGAATCATTAGAATATTAATATCTTTTCTTGATTTAAATGATTTTTACGTAAGTTAAAATATTGGGATCGTTAGAGAGAATGAAACTGGAAATCATTAATCTAGATTAATATAAAAAATCTTATATAATATCAAAAAAAGAAGAAGCATGATTTCTAGATACTTCCTTATTAAAATGCCAAAAAAGATCAGTTAATCTTCAAATTTTACAATACACACACTATTCAATTTTATTAATTTTAAATTAAGCCAAAGGCCCATGTGATGGTATCTTTAATAAAAAAATAGATTTTTCCTTTATGTTTTTAAGTTATAACAGTGTTGTAACGGTGCATTGATAAGTAATATTCCGTATATTTAATACGCAATTTTTTCATTTTCTTTGCAGCTTACTTGGTGTGATCTAGGTGTGGCTCTGATGCTTGCAGGTTTACAAATTCGCCAGCCAAAGCTGCTTGAAAGTCATCCCAAATTAAGAGCTTTTGTGGAAAAGGTGACCTCAAACCCAATTATCTCACATTTCATAGAAACTGAACTTGCTCAGTCAGCAGTAATTAGAAAAAATAGCATGTAATTGCTTCACGTGTAATACTTTTAATGTGAATTAATGTTTGTTGGGGTTACTAAAATTAAATTCCTGTAAAATGATGGAGAAATTTTTATAATAAAACTTGTATTACTGTGATTCTATGATTTTTATTCGAATTATTTTTTACTTACAGTAAAAGTAATCTCGGTGTTTTCTGAATAGTAAAATACTGTTATTAAAAATGCTAAGTTCAGTCTTTGTTTTATATCCGAATTTTTAACCTACCGCTTCCATACGTAATCAGTGAATATGAAATGAAGCATGACATTCTGAAATATCTCAAATAGAAATCCCACAGCCTTATAATAATAGTATTTAGCAAAAACGCAATGATCAAAGAAGTATGCAGAATCTAACGTAACTCTGGAAATTCGCATACAAATTATCTAGTTAACTAAATAATCCCCAAATGCTGAAAAGCAATGAAAATTGCTAATGAAAGTGAAAAATCCATGTTAAAAATAATAAAGTAAATATCAGAATACCAAGAATATATTACACAGTCATTATAAAAAAAAATAATTTAAACTAAAAGTAAAGACAAATGGTATTGAAAATATTTATTTAAATTAATAAAATATCAACGTATGTTTTGCCTATTTTACTTCGTTCTATAATGCTCACTTCTTTAAGCCTAAATTACACTCTTAGACAAAAAAAAAAAAAAACGACGCACCGAGAAGATAAAAAGCAAATTGGATACAAACTGAAATGCATACAAGTTTCGACGGAAAATACAAAATTTTACGTCTTGGCTGCCAATGAATGCATTGTTGTCGCTACAGCGCATCTGATCTGCGCAACTGACAGGATATTTAAGAGGAGAAATTACGATTCCAGGTCAGAAATTCTCCATGAATTTCATTGCGTATACTCTGGTACACAGAAACTATGCCTCGCATACAGGTGCGCGAACGATATGCGCAGATGTTAGAATTTGAGAGAGGTCCTGTAGTTGGGCTCAGGAGCCTGTTGGCCTTATCGGCGAATAGCTCGACATTTGAGCAGGAGCGATGCCACTATTAGAAGATGTTCGCAGGAATGGGTGAACCATGGCCGCACACAGCGTCAAGAAGGAAGCGACAGAACGTTAAGACCGAGCAATCGTCAGAACGGCAATCACAGCCCCAGATGCGTCATTATCATCGATTGTACGTACAACTAGTGCTTCAGTGACCGCAAGGACCATTCATAGATGGCGCACAGAAAGGGGGCTCAGGTCACGGCGCCCCTTGCGCCGACTACCATTGAGCTCTGTACAACGTCAAGCCCGTTTGCAGTGGCATCGGGCTCATTCGCACTGGACTGGAGTAGAATAGTCTTCAGTGATGAGTCCCGCTTTGAACTGAGCTCCGATGAGCAGCGAAGGCGAGTCTGGAGAGGCCCGGACAGCGGGTGATACCAACCTGACTATCTTCCGGCAGACAGGCCGACAACCAGGAGTGATGGTCTGGGGTGCCATTTCATTTCATAGTAGGACCCCTTTGGTTGTCATCCGTCGCAACCTTCAGCAAAGCTGTACGTCGACGAAGTTCTAAGGCCCGTTGTGTTGCCCTTCATGTCACACCACCATGGGCTTACATTTCAGCAAGATAATGCCCGCCCCCACACTGTACATGTTTCTACTGCTTGCCGTAGTGCTTGCCGAATATTACCTTGGCCAGCAAGTTCTCGGGATCTCTCTCCTATTGAGCGCGTTTGAAGCATGATAGGCAGTGCCCTCCAGCCAGCTCGGGATGTTGACGATCTAGCGCGCCAGTTGGACAGAATTTGGCACGACATCCCTCAGGAGGACATCCGCAACCTCTATCAATAGATGTCAAGCCGAATAACTGCTTGCATAAGGGCCGGAGGCGGACAAACGCGTTGCTGACTTTTTCACTTTGTGAAGCGCTATCACTTCAATAAACCATCCAGTTTTTCTCAAACTGTAATAATTTGTTTTTCTGTACATGTACGTATATCACTTCTAACAATTTTCGTCCCATTCGGATAACTCCTTCTTGGTGCGTGGTTTTTTTTTTTTTTTTGCCTAAGAGTGTATATCGCATTTTAAATCAATATAGGTTTATTTTGCCCTCTTTTCCTGGGCCTTTTGATTTTCCTGGCCAGATTGAGCTTTTAACCTCTTATTAATAATGTTCTTTTCGCTATCATAATTGATATTTTCAAACCCATAAAATTAACTGATTCTATAAATGGGCTGAATTTACCCCTGTGTTTAATAACAAATTCTCTTTTTATCCTTTGTAGTATTCGAATTTCATTTTGCTGACTCATTTGTGCTTCCTTGTACGAAGCAGAGAAAGAATTGTAATCTCGAAAATTTTCAGGTATCATATTTGAACGAAAATATACATTTTGACCACTCCAAGACATTTGAAAGATGTTTTTGCGTAACACCTGTTCATAAGTTCAGAATAAAGAATAAAGGATTCTTTTTTTTTTCCGAAACGGACTGTAAAATGGATTCAGAAGAGATGTTTTTCGTGACGTCTGTACGTACGTGCGTATGTATGTATCTCACATAACTCAAAAACGAGTAACCTCAGAACTTTGAAATTTTGCGTGTCGGACAGCTATAAAAAATGTAGTTGCGCAGCTCACTTTTTGAGTTGCAGTTGGCTCATCAAGCATATATAAATACACACACACACACACACACACACACACACACATATATCATAAAAAAGGGAGGTACGCAACTAGATGTTGTAGCAGTCTCATGCAGAAAATTTCAAAGTTCTACGCCTATTTGTTTTGAGTTTTGCAAGATACATACGTATGCAGACATCACGAAAAAATCCATTTCAGAAAAAAGTGCCACTTGTTCTGTCCGTACGTACCGTCATCATCACGCACAAAAATAATGAAAATGGGTTCTGGAACGGTAAAAATCGATATTTCTGGTGAAATATGATATCCTAAATATTTCGAGTATTTCCTTACTACTTAAAATACACTCATGTCCATCAATTAAGGATAATGCAAAATCAGGCAAAGGAAGAGTTAGAAGCAGAACAAATTTGACTTATTTGTAAAGCTTATTTATTAAACAAAAGGTAAAGAGGAAAAAAAGATGCTATATGTTTGATATTATTAAAAACATTAGCGATTTTTTCTCCCTGGAGTAAATTACAAAAAACCAATATTACATGGTTGGTATGATTGTTAATGCATTGTATGTCTCCCAGACGATGCAATGCAGTCCGTACAACGCCTAGGCATGCTGAGTATCAAATTATCTATCTGATCTTGGGGGATATTACACCACTCAAAAAGCAATGCTCTCCGAAGTTACCGTAGACAAGTAGGAGGAGGTTGACGGGCTGCAACTCGTCGGCCAAGCAACTCGTCAGCCACACGTGCTCTACTGGATTCGAGTCCGGTGAGAATGCTGGCCAGTCCATATGAAAGTCCCTGGATTCATATGACAGTCCGGCGAGAATCAGACTGCAAGCTAAACCTGGACTCGTCGGAAAACATCACAGAAGCCCACTGTTGCGGTGTCCACAGTGCATGCTCTCTACTCCAGGCTAACCGCAAGCGACAATGAGTTGCAGTAAGTGGAACGCATCTGACAGGTCTACGAGCATATAGACCAATCTGCCCTAAGCGCCTGTACACGGTCTGCCTGAAATTGTCGTACCAGTGGCTGAAGAGAACTGACGAGACAGGTCTGAGGCTCTGCTCCGCCTGTTTCTTTTTGCAGTAACTGCCAAATACCGGTCCTCATTCGGCGTTGTAACTCTGGCGCGACCTGTGCTGTAACATCTACTCACATTACCATCATCTTGGAATCGTTGCCAAAGCCTGGGGATGACACTCTGGGCAATTCCAAGTTCGTCTGATACTTCCAGTTGGGTACGTGCACATTCCAGACGGCCGATAATTCTACCACGTAAAAAATCATCCAAATGCGTCCTTTGTGTCATAACTATTCGGTCATTGCACTGAAATGCTTATAAAACACCTGCGAATAAGTTTATTTCTTTGCCTGTATTCCTTATATATCATTCTCTTACACTCTCGTCATCGTGACGTACCATCGGTGTCATCTGGTTACTTCCTGAAATTTGCGTAGGATTCTTGAAGATGTGTGTAGTGATTTTAGAGGTAATATATTTATTTTAGAGTTCGATTTCCGCGCGAATCCGAATTATCCTTAATTTATGGACATGAGTGTATATGTATATATATAAAGAAATAATTCACAAGAAATTACAATAAGAAAACTTTCCATATACAATCTCCAAGGAAGAGAAATTGAATTTAAAATCATCATCGAAAAGGTATTTGTCAGAATTTTAAAAAGAATTTAAAAATAGAATTTTCCATTCCTCGTTTGCTTTAAAATCAGTTAAGGAAAAACTTAAATCGCGAAAATGTCAAAATCAAAAGTAAAACTTATTTAAGTATTGAAAAACAAGTTATTGTTATTGATAGCAGATTAATCGACTTATCAAGGGGATAAACAAATCTACCATCAATTAACAACAACTAAAATAAGAGAGAGATTTTTCATCTTACTTCCAAGCAAGCATCAAATTATTTGTTAGATTCAGATCATAATTCATAATTGATACTCAATCGAAATAAAGATATTAGTACACTTAATCAAAAGAATCCTGTTAAAAAGCAAATAATCTTTAAAATTAAAGTTTTTCACTAAGAACACAATTAATTTGAACGAAATTCTTACTTTAGAAGACTTATCCCCTACACTCTCTTTTCATTTCAAATACAAAAGTAAAAACAAAAGTAAAAATTCAAGAACAAATTTTTAAAATCATAAGAAGACAAAAAATGAAATAATCCATAAAATTAAAAGTTAAAAACTTGTAGTAAATACGAAATTTAAAAATCAAACTAATAAGCAAAAATTAACCAACTTGCCTGCCAAATTTTAAAACCAAATGACTGGAATGCAAGTATTAAGTGATGGAAGTAAATAAGTTGTCGTAATATGTAGTTTTCTATTTAAGAAAGTTTAGCCTAAATTGGCGACAAAACTGTAAAGTTTCTTGGAGATAATGCGCAGAGAGCAGGCTGTTACTAAAATAGTGCTAAAAGCTGCTATTAGTTTGAATATAAATTCAATATAAAAGTAATTAAAAGTAAATTAATAAGCCCAAGACCTACGCTAAAGCTGCAAAGTAATAAACCAATAATTCACAATAAATTATAATAAGAAAACTTTCCATATACCATCTCCAAGGAACAGAAATTCAATTTAAAATCATCATCGATAAGGTATTTGTCAGAATTTTAAAAAGAATTTAAAAATAGAATTTTCAAGTCCTCCTTTGCTGTAATGAAAGCAAATTTTAGAAGTATTGACATAGGAACACTGAGACGTAGAAGCATAGCAATGTTGTTTGGCGTAGATACTTGATGCTTAGAGCGCTGGCCCGTATTGAAGAGGAAGAAGTCAAGCATGATTAAATTTCCTGATTTTCTTTTTATTTAAATTCACATTTGTAACCACAATTCATCCGGCACTCTAATCATGCCTATTCAAGAACATTTACATTTTTGAATACTATTGCGATAGGAAGAGAGCACAGCGAAATTGCGTCCAAGCAGCACAGAGGATGAAGCTCAAAGTACGCATTTATCCAATATGGCAGTGTGTTAAGACAAAGGATTTGGTTTAAGTTGGAAAGGTTTCATTTCTCAGAGTTTAGGTTCAGAATTAACTACTTCATCAGCGTTACGCAAGCTTTGTGACATAGATTAATCTGGAAATTGCTCAGTCCAGAAATGTTATTTTTAGAATAGAGAAACGAAATACCCAAATTAAAAATAAGGAATTAAGAAGCTATTACTAAATTAAATTATAAAGCTTATTTACATATTTTTTTAAATCTTATATATATATTCATGAAATTTAAATCATTCAAAAGCAATAGCTGATTTTTTTTTTGTTTGTTTGTTTTGTTTTTCTGTCAAAATTATTTTTCTGATTCTTTGTCAAAGCTCTAGAAGCATAAGCAATTGGTTGATTTTCTTGCAATAAAACAGCGCCTAATCCTTTAGCACTTGCATCTACAGGAAGAATGATATCCTTATTAATGTCATAGAATTTTAATATGGGTGCTTTTCCAATCAGTTCTTTAAATTTAAACTTTCTTTAAGTTTCCTGATGTTGTCTAGTGCCGGGGAATATTTTTCTCAAGTAACTGTCCTAACGCTGCACTAATAATAGTTACCTTAATAACAAATTTGGCCAAATAATTAATCATTGCTAAAAAATCTTTGCAAAGAAAGCACATCTTAAGGTTGTGGCATTTTATCAATTTCTTCCTCTTTAAGAAAGGTCAGGTTTTATCCCATCTTCCCTAAACTTAAGCCTTATATAATTCCTAACGTTAACTTTTACTTTACGCTTATCCTTACTGAGCTTCAGATTATTTTTTCTTGCTCTATAGTATATTTTTCAGTTGTAGGTCATTTCCTTTGCATTAGATATCCATATTAAAGATATCATCTATAATATATTCAACTTCTTCGAGACCTTCTTTTATTTGATTTTCTTTGGCAAATTTCGGAAGTCTGATTTTCTTTGACAAATTTCTGGGACCGAACATGCGCCAAATGGTAATCTTTCAAATTTGTATCTGCCGAAATGCCTATTGAATGCATACAAATTACTAGTTTCTTTGTCAAGCTGGATTGGCCAAAAAAACATTGTTAACATCTAAGTCAGAAAATATTTTTGATTTTAGCATTCTAGTGACAGCTTCGTCTACGGTTAACATAGAATAACGTTAGCTTTTTTTTTTTTTTTTTAATAATGTTTTTTTTTTTTTTTTTTTTTTTTTTTTGCTTTTTTTTAATTTTTAGGATAAAAATATATTTTTATTTTGCTAGGTTTGACAGCAGTGACTATTGAATTTACCCATTCAGTTGGTTCTTACTTTCTGAGCGACATTTACATTTCCCATTCTTTATAATTCATCCATTATTTTATCTCATATAGTTACTGGTATTTTTCTTGAAAAATAAATTACTGTTTTTGCCTCTTGTTTTAACTGTTAATTTCAGTTAATTTTAGTTAATTAATAGCTAATTTTTCTTTTAAATAGCCTAAGACTTCAAATATATCTTTGCATTTCTCCAGTAAGTTTTCAGTATAAACAGACATTATTTTTTGTATCAAACCTAGGTGCAGACATGATTTTAATCCTAACATAGAAGGTACTGCTTTGTCGATAACTTCAAATTCTACCACATAATTATTTCTTCTACGCTGGCAGTTAAGTACTGTTGTGTATGAGATTTTATGTGTAGAATAATCATATATAAAAATTTGATAAACTGCAAAGTTTTAATCTTACTCCCTAATGAACATTTTAACAATTAAATACAAATACAACCGGAATTAAGTACTCAAATTCACGTAACACAAAAAAATTTACAATTCTTTGGCTGTATCTGTTGTAGACAGAAAACATAATCCTAAATAAACACATAATCCTATGTATAAAATATTAATATTTTTACGCATTTTCCTAAACATCGCAAAAACATATTAAGGTTAAAATAACCATACAAATACAGCTTTATCCTTATCTCGGCATAAAAAAATCAGTTTTACATAATCATCACTTTATGCTAAGAAGGGGGGAAGAGTATTTACATGAGCAGACTACTGGAATCCCGAAGCTGAAACAAACTTACGCAATGCTGAAGGAAAACTTTTCTAGAGTCAGATAATAAATTCATAAAACCTGCCCCTAACATAATCACTTACAATACTTAACACAGTTCGATATTGTTCGTTAGTAAAGCGATTTACTTCATCACGTTAAATATCAATTCCGAAAAATCTTCTTATAATGCTTCGA
Source organism: Stegodyphus mimosarum (assembly GCA_000611955.2). Lineage (NCBI taxonomy): Eukaryota > Metazoa > Arthropoda > Arachnida > Araneae > Eresidae > Stegodyphus > Stegodyphus mimosarum. The sequence continues at coordinate 222,959 of KK117325.1, forward strand.
AAAACAGAATACATCGCTGGGATAGTTGCACACCATCAGTCATTGCTGAAAGCCATTTTCTGAATCGCTAAATCAGGAATCTGAACGCTCATACATGGTTTTACTTCGTTCACTCATTAAACAACAGCCCCGAAGACAGAAATAATTTGCTCATCACTTTGAGAATCATAAATTCGGAGTATGTTTGCAATACACATGTCGTAGAAGAATACCGCACAAATAAGGTAATGAAAGTTCGCTGTTGCTGCTACCAAACTTCGCTGTTTTCTGTGAGTTTCAAAATAGCACTTTAAGTATTTCGTATATTTTGTGATGTGCTTGTTGGTATGACCTTGTGACATGCTAGGGCCATAGAAGAGAAGAAATCCTACTACTTCAACAACAAATGGAAGGAAGAGCTGTTATTTATAGACGTTCCGTGAAAAAGCAGTTTACTTATTATGTAGCGCTTCAATAGCGATACAGAAGCGATCGAGTTTTGAACTTTCATCAGATAATTATCGTAACAAGAACACCGCACAGAACGTCGTATTTTCGTCACAAATGATTTACACGTTCAAATCTTCCTCTTTATCCTACTCTATAGAAGTTCATTACAACCTTAAACATCTTCTGTACTTTTTCCAACTATCTCGCACATTTTGAGAATCATGACAACACAACTCTGCTTTCAATGTTTCATTCCAGCACACCTTTCTATGAGTTAGCACCAATAAAATGTTCTCTCTCATCTACGCACCTATCCATTCTTATCCTCTGCATTTTCTTCTTTATTTTCACTTATCCAGCTACACTGCTGGCCACCCAAATTGCAACACCAAGAAAGAAAAGAAATATCATAACAAAATTTATTTAGTAGATAACATGTTGACCAAGTATCAAGTGATTAAATTTATAGACTTCTGTGAAGTGTGGTTCCTTCCAGAATCAGTAGCTAGAGTAGCCACCATTGTTGGAAATCACCGCTGCCACACGCCTCGGCATTGATTCAAAGAGACTGTGGATGTATTCTTGGAGTACAGCAGACCAAGCAGCTACCACACGTTGCCAAAGTTGATCTGGTGTAGCAGCCTGGGATGTAATCTGGGTCAATCGTTCAGCAACCATGAACCACATGTTTTCTCTTAGAGAAGATCCGAACAGCGAGCCGACCAGGGAAGCAATTCAATCTCGTGATTGACGAAGAACCCTTGGACAATGCGTGCCACGTTGAACTTTGGCAACGTGTCGCGCATTATCCTGTTGAAATACGGCTGTGGGCAAGCCCTGAAGGTGAGGAAGGACAACTGGCTCCAACACCTCGGAGATGTAATGCTGGCTGTTTATAGTACCGGCATTGCGTACTAGAGGAGTGCGATAGTAATATCCAATACCGCCCTACTCCATAATACCCGGTGCAGGATCAGTGTGGCGGTGTATAACGTAGCTGTTCAGCATCCTCTCTCCACGGTGTCTCTAGACTCGAATCCGACCATCGTGGTGTTGCAGACAGAAGCGTGACTCGTCAGTAAAGACAATTGCATTGCATTCTGCCGTCCACGTCCTTCTTTCATCGCAGCATTGGCGACGGAGACGTCTGTGGTTCTGCGTCAGGGGTAAACGAAGCAATGGCCGTCTTGCGGACAGACCACTCTGCTGTAAACGGCGTCGAATGGTACGCGCAGACACTGGATGATGCGTTACAGACTGAATGTGCTGTGCTATGCTTCGTGATGTGAATGAGCGAACGCACAATGTTCCTGTCATCACGTGAAGTGGTGCACTGAGGTGGATGCGATCGAACACGTCGGTCCATCGTACCCTCCTGCATCCAGCGGTCACATATCCGCATTACAGTTGTTTGGTTCCGTCCAACACGACTACCGATTTCTCTGAAAGATAATCCACACTCTCGGTAGACCACTATCCTTCCTCTGTCGAACTTGGATACTTAATCAAACTATGATCGCTATTTACTGCGAGGCATAATTCATGGTTTTTTTTGTAAAAACCACAAGAAAAATACAATTGCCGAACTTGAAATCGTCGAAAACTCCAAGCCTTAAATAGCGCTTTAAAGTGGCGCCACAGGCGCGCGTGATGTGCGTCTGCGCTGAAATTCTAATCATTTGCATATTTCACCTCCGCTATTAATCAAACAACTTCTGATGCAACCATTTGAACAAAATTCGTCCATTGAAATCTACTACAACCTTTTCGGAACCAATTATAACCATGTAGGAATTAAAAGTAGGGGCCGAATATATTTTTCTATAGCGTCCCGTGAAAGACTAGTTGGATATTTTCTTCCTCTCGACTCGCAGTGGGAAATTCTCCGAAATATATCGCACCCGAAGAAAACGTCTGTTATAAAAACAATACATTTGTCTACTCTCTTGTTTGCATCATAGTTCAAGGAACATATAACAAGAAATGGTGCCAATGGTTCAGGCCCAGCTCTTTTTTATAAAGTCGCCGCGTTCATTTACCTCCTGCAACTAAAGGCATTCCAGCAATTTCACAGGTACACAAGTCTTTTTCTTTACCCAGTTCAGCTGCCGGCCCCGTGGCTTGCATTTACGGAAGAGAAAGCATTCTCTCCTTATCTGCAACAAACATCGAAAGCGAAACGAATCCTTTATTCACATTGATTAACTTTTAATGCGCCTTCCGCTCGAGTTCTAATTCCTATCCACGCCTTTTTTATGTGATGTAACTTGCTTTAAAGGATGCTTCAGTGTTATTCTTTAGTTCATTTTTTGTGTAAAAAACTGCTTCGTTGAACTTTTAGAGAAGATTCCAGTAATTCAACTTATGCTTACATAATGCAGACCTGAGTGGCTATTTACCATTGAAATCCTTATGAACGGCTTTATGATGATGTTCAACATTCGATCGTTTTTGTATCGCTACTGCAGCACTACATAATAAATAAACTGCTTCTTCATGAAACGTCTGTAAATAACAGCTCTTCTTCCCATTCGTTGCTGAAGTAGTAGGATTTCTTTCTCTTCGATGTCCTAGCATGTCACTCATGCCGACAAGCATACCACAAAATATACGAAATACTTAAAGTGCTATTTTGAAATTCACAGAAAACAGCGAAGTTTGGTAGCAGCAACAGCGAAATTTCATCAGCTTATTCTAACTGAACAAATGATTGATGACGTCGACCGCATGTTGGATGATTCGTCATTTATGTAGACGTACAGCAGCAGACAGGTTTTGTGTTAAGACAGGCACTCTATTCCTGATCTTGGTTCTAGGAGTGGTGTTGTCATCTGGGTACCTGAGCCTAAGGCCCTGCCTATGTAGAACAGTTTGTCTTTTCTAATTATTACAGAGATATAAGAATAATTAGGTAATTGAACATGGTAAGGAGAGTAGAACAATTATTTTCTTTTTTAAATTTAATAATAATACATATTTTAAGAGCTGAATAAACTTTATAACTGGTAAAAGTTAAGATATAACAAAAGAGCTAACTGAGACTTCTGCCGACCTGAGACAGCCCCTTACATTCGCAGACCAGAAAAGCTCGTTCGAGCTGGTGATTTGGCTAGAAACATAGAATAGAATGACATATGATGTTACGAGTCAATTGGTGCATAAAGTAATTACATAAACAGGAGTAAGATGAAGAGCAGCACTGTATAAGTGAGACATACAAACAAATAATATATAGATACATAAGTATAACAAATGCAAAGCAATATAATTTTACATTATATAGTTGTTGAGTACAGCCATCGGCCTATTACTATTTGCTAAATCATTGTAATAATATTATGTATTAATATTGTTACTGATTTTGTATTTATTTAGCTATTTTTAGCATAATTGTAATTAAATTGTTTCATTTCCCCCTGCAATGCTGCGAGCGACGAGTTTTAAGAGAAAGGTACGCCGAAAAAGTAAAAATACAGAAGCACGTGCATTTGACATTTGAATACATAGATATCTTGTAACTGCGTTGGCTATCCAAAGAAATAGAGAAACTACCAGAATGGTCTCGTGCATGATTAAAAAGCTAATAAAAGCTGGAGGAAAACATCTGAAAAAAGTTCTCATTTTAAGCGAACTGTAGTTGTTTACTTAGTGCTGTTATTGATTGTAGCGAATTCGTGGTGAGATCGGATTCGCTTTCTCTGCACTTTGAATTTGAGTTCTGTTTATATTTTAATAGTTTAAAATATAATTACTGTGAGATGTTGCGATATTGTAAGAATATCGTTGAGAAAATATTTCAGCATTTTGTTTTATATCTTGGGATAAGAATAAATTTTATTAACTTTTTATCGACTCGTGCATTCAATCCATTACGAACCCGTACGCACGCAACAATACGAACATATATTAATAACAATATTGTTTATACATCTTTGTTTCTCATGGAACCTCTCTGCAAGAAAATAATAATGAGTCCTGAGCTGAACAATACTTAGTTCCTCGTGAATTTGATTATTACGCAGGTACCCTGGGGCAAGTACTACTTGCCGCAGACGTCAACCTGCGCTGTCGGCAACCTTTTTCTATTACTTTTTCAAGCATACGTCCAGACTGGATACGCATAACAAAGCATGAGAAGCAATGTGGATATGTAAATGAGTAACTTGTTATCTATAGATAGAACGCTGTGTTCGATTCAAGTTCTGACTTCGTTTAATATCCAATTTATTTCACTTCACAAACATAGAGAGATTAAAGAGGCTATTTACATACAGAGTTTAACATAATGATCTAATGATCCGTACATCACGAAGATGAATAACATTTAATAACTTACGTATCGTATCTTAAATGCTGCGAAGATAGAACGGGAATTCCCCGATCGCTTAGTTCCAAAAACAGACCTGGTTGCCAGATTCATAGATCGAAATTATGAAAAATTAAATATTAGCAAACAGGAAATAGTAAACTTCATAGAAGTGGCAACATCCTCCCACCTTTTGTATTGCAGGCAAATTTACCTTAAAGCAATACAAAACGAAATAATACACATATATAGCAGATATAAATTGTAATACATGAAATGAAGTTGAACTAAGAATTATAAACATGTGAAATGACATTAAAAAACAATAAATATATAAACTGGCATTATAGTTATTAAGTACTAGGGAAAAAGTCAATAATAGTTCATAAGTCCATGCGTTTTACAGGTACTACTCGGCGACCACTTCGAGTTACCCTTATATTTTTAGGAACCTCGTTTTCACATGACTCTGTCTCTGGTGCAGTCTCGGTTTTCTGAGACATTTTTATGAAGTTGTCGGCAGAAGTAAGCTCCAAAGGGAAGATTCGTTGAAGGGGTCGTATGATTTCACCATTGGCTACTCGTAGTTTCGCAACACGTTCAATATTGTCTTTGCCAGGAAACAGTTCAATTACCTGTGCTAAAGGCCAATTTATCCTATTTGGGTTCTTTGACTCCACTAGGACAATTTCTCCTGGAGAAATCGTCTTTCTCCGTGAAGATGACTTTGGACTTCTTACCAATTCTCCTAGATATTCTTTATAGAAACGTTTTCGTAGATTTAGCCGTAAGTTATGAAGGTAACGTACACGTTTCAATAAATGCTGAGAGTCAATTAAGTCCAAATCAACAGTTTCTCGCTCGCCTAAATCTTGAATAAAGTGAGCAGGCGTAAGAGGTCTCAGTTCGTTAGGATCGTCTGACAAATATGTCAGTGGTCGTCCATTTATTGTGGCCTCACAGTCAGTGAGCAATGTCAACATTTCTTCATATGTGACACAGGATTTTCCTAAACACTTTCGAAGAAGTTCCTTGATACAACGAACCATTCTTTCCCAAAATCCACCGTACCATGGGGCAGACGGAGGGCTAAATATCCATTTGATTTTCACTAAAGCACATTCCCTTTGAATGAAATCCCACATCTTTGGCAGCTCAAAATTTTGGAGGTTTAACGTGACCATATTGACCACTTGTTTTTTCTTACCTAGTCCTAAAATTGTCCAACCTAATAAAGTTTCCACGGCTGAAATACCAGATGTAAGTACTTCAATTCTTCCTGTCAAAATGCTTCCAAGTACGTCAGCTCCTAGAAGAATTCTTATAGGTGGCGAATCTCTTCCGACATCTGTCAGTTTTATTCCTCGAGAAGCAAGTTCAACAAGTAATGTTTCATCACGTATTCTGGGTAACGTAGAGCAAATCTTCGGTTGATCGAGCAGAGACATTGAAGTAGAATACTTTCGATCTAAACTTTCAATGGTTACAACATATTTCGTATGCTCAGCAGCCGGAGTAATTCCTCCGCCAAACAGTCCTTGAGATAACATTTCCTTTCCGGAAGGGGAAAGATTTAATTCAGCAGCTAAGCTCTTCTCAATATAGGAACGATGTGATCCATCATCCATTAAGGCTCGTGCACAGATTTCCTTGCCTCTGTGCCGTAGTCTGATCATGATTGTTTTCAAATAAATTTCACGTTCTGAGGGAAGATTTGTCAACAGCGTCTTGGTAGATTTTTGCTTTTCTTCTGCGACTTTGTCCTTTGATGAAGAGTTAATATCTTTACCTAAATCTGGGCAAAGTAACGCGTAATGCCTCCGTCCACAAATCAAACATTTTACACTACTGTGACACCCTTTTGCCATATGACCAGGCTTAAGGCAAACAAGGCAGCATTTCCGTCGCATAACTTGGGACTTTCTGTCATCGTAATTTATTGTCGACAATTTTTGACAATCCTGACTTGGATGAGGACGGTCACAGAATATACAACTAATTTTTCTTCCAGATGTGTTCGAAATTAGAGTAGCAGCAGTAGGTTCATCTCGTTGAACTGGTTTTTGGAATTCCTTTCGTTTCGTACCACTTCCGAACGCATTTTCTGCTAAAACCCGATGCTCTTCACCCTCTACTTCATGACGTAAGAAAGACATCAAATTTTCCAGAATCTTCTCCTTTGCGAGGATTTGTTCTCCTTCCTCGACTTCTCTGTTGAGTCTATATCTGTCCCAAGCCTTTAGAATTTCAGTCGGAAGACATGATTCCACAACAGGATACAGCATTGCTGCGTAATTCGATGTTGTCACACCCAATGTCTCTAACGCTCGTAGATAGGAACCAAGTTTATCGTATAAATCAGCTAACTTGATGACTGATTTGTTATTTACTAATGCCAAAAGATCTCGAATGTAAACTTCAATCAATAAGTCCTTTCTGCCAAATCGGGACTTTAAATGTTCAATAACTTTCGCGTAGTTATCCTTAGAAGGTGGGTAACTTTCCGCTATATCGCGTGCTTTAGTTTTTGGTTTTAACGAAGAAAGCAGATACTGAAATTTATCTTCTTCTCTTAAATTTTCATCTTCATGAACTCGAGAAAACTGACCCCAAAATGCAACCCATGATCTAGGCATAAGATCATACTCCTTAAGACGTAATTTGGGAAGTTTTAAGTTATCAGATGCAACCTTATTAGAAATTACAGATTTACTTTCATTATATTGATTATAATTCTTCTCGTATATAACTCGTACTTCAGTAAATTTATCTCTGTAAGATTCCATTGCATCATACTCTTCATCCGTAAAACTAATTAATTTTTTAATTTCTTCATCTACTTTAAATAAACGCTCTGCTTTCTCAACAACTTTGCAAAACTGTACGTGAATGTCCTTATCAACATCAATTTTACGATGAATATCATTAAACGTATTCGCCGCTGTGGTAAAGAGACGGCGTAAATTAGTTCTTTCACCTCGTAACTTAGTTTCCAGTTTTGCTTGCTCAGCCTCAGTCTGTGTTTTTTCTGAAGTCATGTTTTACTTACACGTATATCAAACGTATTTCTTAAACGTATATAACGTATTTCGAATGTAAACGTACTTCTTAAACGTATGTAACTATTACATGAACATAAAAAACTCTTCACGAAACAAACTTTTATAAATAACTCAGAAGCAATCAAAAGTTAAATAAATTCAGAAATTAACTTGTTTACCTTCATTAAAGTAACTTGAATTTAGCCACTTCTGATTTCTCAGTGCAGAGTACAGTTCTGTCGTTCGGACGCCACTTGTATTCGATTCAAATTCTGACTTCGTTTAATATCCAATTTATTTCACTTCACAAACATAGAGAGATTAAAGAGGCTATTTACATACAGAGTTTAACATAATGATCTAATGATCCGTACATCACGAAGATGAATAACATTTAATAACTTACGTATCGTATCTTAAATGCTGCGAAGATAGAACGGGAATTCCCCGATCGCTTAATTCCAAAAACAGACCTGGTTGCCAGATTCATAGATCGAAATTATGAAAAATTAAATATTAGCAAACAGGAAATAGTAAACTTCATAGGAGTGGCAACACGCTGTTTCGAGCAATTAAGAGGCAGAGTTTAGCTTTACGAGCTGAAAACTTTATGATAATGGATGCAATGTGGGGGGTTCATGTGAGCGAATTATTGAAGATCACCCCAAGATAGGGGGTTTGCTTGGGCCAGGAAATTGAAGTTCCATAGAAACTGAGATTTTTCAGAAATTTCCTTTTCCTTGTGAAGAGGATAGCCTGTGTTTTATCCCCATTTACCCTAATTTTCCATTTAGTGAGATAAGTCTCAAGTGCATGGATGTGCGCTTGTAATCGTTATAAAACTGGACTAACAAATGCACTTTAGGCTAGGATCTCTGTGTCGTCTGCATATATAGCTAGAAAAGTATTGGGTATGGACGGAATGTCGTTCACGTAAATATTAAAGAGGATGGGATCAAATAATGACCCTTGTGAAACGACGGCTGAAATAGCACGGCTGTTGGAATAGGTGCCTGACACATGAACGACAAAGTGTCTACCGGTCAGGTAGGATTTAATTATGTTTATGATGTAGTCTGGGAAACACAGATTGGGTAATAGCAATACTAATATACTTCTGTTTTTTACATACATCCATACTGTATCCTTCCACAAGTAATGCTAAATGTCGCTATTTGCATACTATTTCATATTTAAAATTCTAGAATCAGGCAATGATCACTTTAACTTGATTGAAAATTGTGAACGCTTGTTTTCATCGATGAGGTGAGTAAGCGGATTTTGAGAGGCAAGTAACGGTAATAACAATTTCACCGGTGATTGTCGACTACTTCCCAACAATGAATTCCATAAGGAAACCATACATCATTGTGACTGATTTATAGGTTCTTGTTTGCTGCGTCTCAAAGCGCTGAAACAGCTTCAACGATTCACAAGCCAGTCATGCTATTTTAAGACTTCTTCAGGTGATAAACGGCGATCCCAAATTGAAGTACATTTGTAATATTCGAATTTATCCCGTACGGTTTGCTTTTATATTAGCATTCCTTTTGTTTCCAGCAGTGCTCAGAATTATGCTTAATTCCCTTATTATAGTACTATTTTCCATGGTGACGATGTTTATTTATGCATGTATTGTTATATGTATTTTTACTATGCCACTTTTATATCATTAGGCTAGCTACTTAAATTGAACCTTAATTTTTATAAATATTGTTACGTGCGTACGGGTTCGTTATATATTGAATGCACAAGTCGTTAAAAAGTTAACAAAAATTTATTCTTTCCACAAGAAATAAATTAAAATGCTGAAATATTTCTTCACAGATCTTCGCGCAATATCACAATATCTCAAACGTTTAGCAAAAACTCAGTTCAAAACAGATAAAATAGTTCTATCTCACAGCGAAATCGCTACAATCAATACAGCATTAAGTAAACAAACAGCAGTTCGCTT
>KK117325.1:243088-272145 GCA_000611955.2 Stegodyphus mimosarum
TTTTTTTTTTTTTTTTTTTAAATTAGACTATATTCTACAAAGATGTTTACTTTTTTTTTTCAATGTTTGGATAGATTAGGGCTCTAGTCAGGGTGAAAATCTATCTCGGGGTACCCCTTGGTGATTTTTTGGCACCCTTCCTGTTTATATCCAATGTCCTTTTCAGTAAAATGGCATGCAAAACATAATTAAAACAAAAAAATATAACCTAAATAACTGCATTTTAAATCAAACAAGGAAATAACATAATAATGAAAATATATGTTATGTAATCTACGCAATACAAAAAGGAAATATCAACTTACCTTATTTTAAAATATATACGGTATGTGAGACACATAGAATTCTTTAACAGCATCCAAAAGCTATTTAAAATTATCTAAACTTAGAATCTGTATAGTGTCGTCGCTACATAAATTTACAAAAGTAAAAGAAAAAAATATTCTCCATACTGTTGATGGCATTTCTTTTAAAAATCTCTTTTTTATTACACTCCACATACTTTTCATAGTGATGATATGAGCTCTGGTTTCCAGATCTTTAAATCTCACTGTGTAATTTGCCGAGAGGTGAATGAAGCCATTTTAGTTTTCATTTACAGACAGTTGATCAATGTTTTCTTTCCCAGTCATTCTAAAATGTACATTTTCTTTCCCAGTTATTCTAAAATGTACAGAAACTTCAGGTTAATCGTAACACCTGCAAGTATTTTACGGTGTAAAGCGCAAAATAAGCAATGTACTTCCTAACCAACATCAGCAGATAAATAAGCCCTGACAAATATTTTCCCGTCAGTCAAATTTACTGAAATCACACAACCAAACACATCATAATAGGATTTCCTTAACATTAAACCTCTCGGGTTACCATAAGTGAAACATCAACTTGGTGATAATCCAAGGGGTACCCTAAAATGTAGGCTAACCCAAGTTAGTTTTGACAGTTGTAGTAATAATTAACTAACAGAAATGGGTTGCGAGTTATTAGTTCTGTGACTTCTGAGAATAAAATTTACATTTAATGATTTATTTAAAGTCTTATTCATATTCTGAAAAATACACTGAAAAACGATGCTGTGCTGTTTTCTCATTACAACACTACATCTGTTTCCTTAAAATAAACAAAAAATATCTCAATTATTAATTGATAAAGCTTTTACATTGCTAACTTGAACAGCTCTCTAGATTATTTTTTAATTATATTGGAGTTGTAATAAACTGCATCAAATGAGAAAAAATGTTGCCAACTCGGAGGTTAGCTGCATGCCTTGTGACAAACTACATTTGAAGTCCATTTGAAGGATAAACTTCCACGAAGTTTATCCTTCAAATGAATGATTACACAAAGTGCAATATCTGTACTTTATTAAATTTGTGAAAGGCAGCATCAATTACGCATGAACTTTTTCTTTTATCTTGTGTGTTGGGGAGAGGGCTAGAATTATTGCTTACTAGACAACTCTTAAAAGAAAAAATTTAAAGGGATGTTCAAAACTAAAGATTAAACTAACAGATGTGATTTTAACTTTTTCACATCTACCCTTAGTTAAATATATAGAAAAATCACATTTTTAAATTCTCTGATTGAAGAAGCAAGATTAAGTGAACTTTTATGTAAAAATTTATCGGCTACTGCTTTTGCTCAAGTACTTTCAAGTTGCTTACGTTTCATAGATAATCAAAAGGTAAACCATTCTAGAAATAAAAATGTATTTAAAAATAAAGTTCTTTGTAGTAATTTTATGTATGTTTAATTCCATTAAAAAAATTTTTTTTCACTATTGCTGTCATTAAGTAAATTAAAAACAAATTAGCATCCAATATTAGAAATTAATTGCATTAAACTCCATAAGTTGTATTCATTTTCATGCTGAGTACTTATATTACAGCTTTCTCTCAGTTAGAAGCCAGATGTGTGTACCTCATCCTTTAGAGCACTCTGAAAAAAATGTAAGTTTTAATTTTGCTATAATATATTTGTTATGTTAGGACTGTTTTTAATTACTTGCATTAAAAATAATTTAATTAAATATTAATAAAAGTAATTTATTTTTAATGACTTGTATGACAGTTTAATGTCTTGCATTAAAAATAATAAATCTTTATAAATGCAACTAGTGGCATCTTAGGGTTAATTTAATAAGATAAATTGCGATAAAAAGTAATGGTACCCTGTTCATCTGATAAGAATTGCTGTGCAAAGTGCGAAGTTGCCAAAATAGGCAACCCAGAATTTTACAAAAATTTGTTTATCTGCCAACCCACCAATTGTTGTGTGTGCATTTAGGTGCAGTTTTGAATTCGAGGTTCATGTTTGCGATTTTTTTAATAACAAATCATAAAGCCATTATGGATTTTGCATGCTAATGAGGAAAAAAAAATTGTATTTTTTTAAAAATACCACATTTTGCCTAGTCATAGAGAGTGTAGGAATGTCCATTCCATGAACTTAATTTGTGCAGTTCTGTGATTTTTTTTTAAGTAGGTGGATGTGTACATGGGCAGAAGAATGTGAGAAAAGAAAGTTAAGTGTTTTAATATCGATTTTTGTTGTTCTTTCATTCAATTTTAAGTGTTTCATTAAAGATGTTTGTTTTGTATAATTTTCAGTGTTTCATTATGGATGTTTCATACTTTTTAAATTTTACCAATTCATTTCTGTTTTATGTAATTTATCATTAATCCTTGTTAATGTCTTATTTTTTAAAATTGCTGCTATTTTTTATTTGTTAAGTTGATGACTTTGCAAGAGAGTTGGGCAGTTAATTAGTGAGTATCATAGCAACTTTATTAAAATTTGTCATTAATCTTAAGAGTTCATAGTCCTCTTTATTAATTAATAGGCATTTTAAGATTAAATTATAGTGAAGAAGTTAGATTTGTTGCATATGACCAAGACATCAACAAACAAATAGGATGACTCAAGTTAAAAAGTGAACCAAACAGAATCAGTCTCATGACTAAAATAACCTGAGTTAATTTTCTTTTTCTTGTTAACAGTGCTAATAGATCAGTCGTCAACATAATGAAACAAAGCTAGGATGTGTAATTATTTTAAATAATTTAGATTTGCAATAATGCATGCACATATTGGCAAGAATAAGGCAGAGACGGATTTCTATGGCTAATCCTTCAGTGTAGCAGTAATAATTATTTTGGAAAACAAAGTAAGCAGCAATGTATGCAGCATTATTTTTGTTCTTGTCTTTTCATGATTATGTTGCATGTATTTAAAAGTTGTCTTATTTTATGAAGCTTTCTATTTATCTTCATTATGCTGCTGTTTCCATTTTAATCAAATTTTATTTAAACTACCATTATATTACTAATACAATAGGTTTTCTGTAAAGTTTCAATTATAGCGTTGATATTTTTATTTAGTTTAAAGTGAATGCTGAGAAAATGCGTTTGGCATTTCTTGCTTCTGCTCAAGGAATCGCAGCCCCCTTAAAAATCATGCATGAAAAAAATGCTGCAAAAAAGGTAAAATTTTTCTTGAATATGTCCTTTATGAATGTAGCTTAACATGTATATTTATAAATGCAGTTGTAAAATACAGTACAAAGTACGAAATTTAGGCCTCCAGACCAGCAACCAAAATATAAACAAATAAATAAAATAATAAGAGAACATCCCCCCCCCCAAACAAAATCTAGGAATTGAAGAATATCAGCAAAAGAAGCATGTGTGTTGTAAAAGCAATTTTGCACTGTAGCCACAAAAAATACATTGATTAACGTAGTATTGATGTTGGTCAGAATCATACTTACGGCTCTTGAGTGGTTGGGGGGGTAGGCAAGGCCAGCACTATACATTTTGCTGCCCAGTACAATATCTGCGGGATCTAAATTCTAAAGAATTTTCCATCTGTAATTTTTGATGTTCAGTGCTCTTTTAAATTCTAAAATTTTTACCACTTAATGGACCATATTGGCTCTGTGAGGGGAGGAGTAGTATTCATCTGTCTGACCTAAACAACAAGCGAACTCCAAATGTTGCCATTTCTATATATCATCATGTTAGATTTAAACTGATGATCTAAAATCTATAATTGCTGAAGTCCTGGTGATTTCAGATTTTGCACTTTGTACTGTATTACTAGTTCACATAAAGTGAATGAAAAGTCTTAAAACATTTTTCTTCTTGACTGTGGGCCTATTTTATATATCATTTTATAAACAATTAAAAAACACGGAATAGATCTTTTTGTGTGTGTGTGTGTGTATGTGACATCCTTTTAGCACGGTTTTGCCTTGCATGTATGACGTTTTTTATTTCTCTTCTGAAGACCTCTTCTGGCATAACTGCCAGAAGTATGATTACTGATACTTATGTATTACATGAAGTAAGCTGATACTTATGTATTAGCACAAATGTTCCAATAGAAGTTACCTAATTCTAAAACAGCATCAAATTCTGGCAAACATGTGCATAAGGCAATTGTAAGCATGTCAGGCAACCATATGCATGACATTTTCCCACTTTTAACAAGCAGCATTGCCTTTTTTTTATATTCTTCTTTTTCAGTGATTTTTATAGGCATCACTAAATTTTTTATTTTAAACTCAATTTTAAAATATATGCTAATGCATTTATCTAATGAAAGAAACTGGAATGAAATTTCTGCAGGAACACAAGAACAAAGCCACAAGAACCTGCTTGTAAGTAAGTTGGTTACTGACTGATTTTTTGGAGTAAATAAATTAAAATTTAAAATACATGTAATTATGTCATATTTTTTTTACAATTATAAATCATCATTATTTTTCGGTACTCTTCTGTTATCAGGACCAGAGTCATAACAGAAGTATGTGTGTGTACACACACATACACACACAAATACATATGTACATACATATATACATGCATACATGAACAGATACATCCACGCATGCTTGCATACATACATAATTTCTGGACCTGCTCCTGATAACAGAACAGTACATCTTTTTCTTCTGTAAAAAATCACCAAACTGCCAACTGACAGTAACATGTGTCTCCCCTCTTTGATGTTAAGAATTACCTGAAATCATCTGTCATTATATCTGCACGTTATGCTGAATATTCTAGTATTGACAAATCAGTTTTGTGCTGATATCACTCATATAGATGCAAAATAGAGTATGAAATTTTTCTAGGAAATGCGTTTCTGCAATACAACTCTGAATGACAGGCTTCTAGTTGCAATATTTTATGACGACCGCCAAAATATTCCATTCAACACTACGTTAACGTAATTGAACCAGTCAGAAGGAAAGATGAAACATGGTACTTAACTATATAATTTATCTACTTAAAGTTTCTGAAGGCAAGGATTTCTGGAAAAGTTTTGTTCGACAAGAAATTAAGGAAAATTTTTGTCTCGTCTGATAGCAATTTTAGACAGTATTGTGAGAGCTATAACAACATGTAGCTGGGCATTGTATGGAAGCCAAACATTTATTTCTTCCTCAAGGCTTCATATAAATAGTTTTAAAACATTTACATAACAGTCATTAGGCACTGCGTGCCTGCCCATGGATATGAACCACAGTGGATAACCTGTTGGAATAGTAAACAACGGGCTATCTGCTTCAAGGCAGTAATGTGTAAGTGATATATCGATCATTTGCATATTGCTGACTTGAAGAGATTCCATCATTGAAGTACTGAACATGGCTTTACTACAATATAAATACTTTGATATTTCATGTTTCATTTTCAGTTCTGAATTAGTTTAATACAAATTTCAACCACAATTGTAGTATACTTTCATTTGTATAACTGTGATTTCCATAATTCATATATTGCCATAACTGTACCATGCTTTGTTATGAAAAGACATCATATAGATATGTCTTCCATGACAAAAAATACTTGGTTCTTTCACTCTGTGGCCAAATATTGAAGCCCATAACTGTCCATAAACAATTTATTATGTGACATTCTTTATCAGCTTATGATGAATATATGATTTAGTCATATTTTCTATTACTATGAGTGACTTTTATTATTTGTTATAGGTACAACGTTTGCCCTTTTTGCCAAGTTCAAATATTGCTTTAGAAACATTAGAAGGGCGAGATGAGACCATTGATTTTGATGATTATGTATTTAATGGTAAGTAACTTTTAGACAACACTGTATTGATAAATCAAAGTTTTAATAGTTCTTATTAATGTCACTTTATCTTCTAGATCCTGTGGAAGGTATTGAATCACTTGCACCGCCACATATGGTTATGGAAAAATTTCTGTTCGGACCTAATGTGTAAAAAGATAATTTATTGTTTAAAATATCGTTCGTGTATTTTATAAATAAAATTTTTGAAAAGCTAATTTGTAATTCTTATCTTTAAACCTTAACTCTTTGAAATCCAGACCCTTCGCTATCCTTAACCCCTTCGCACCGGGTAGCGCAAACGCGCATTTATCGCGGAGGCCGGCAGTGTCTTACACGAGTGTCTGTGCAGGGCCGGGGGCTTTTTTGCTATTAAGCCTAAATCCATGAAATTTCCGAAGTATCAACGCATTGTTTAATAACACTCTATAGAGTATTTAAAAGGCTTATGATTTATAGATATTTTTATATATACTTTAATTACCTTATTTCTTGTTTAAATGCATATTTTACACATTTTACTTTCATTACTCACCATTTTATGACGTTTAACATTATACATCTGAAAACTAAATATATTACTTAAAATTGTCTTTTCGTATGAAAAATTTGAAAACAGGGATCTACACACAGTCCTACGTTACATTCCTTGCGCTTGTAATAACTCATTTGCCGTTTTGGAGGATTTTTCCAGGAATGTGAACAAACGAAGCATCGTCGTCTCATTTTCTTATCAGTCTCTTCTGAACAAAGACGAACTTTTGTCCTCATCATCATTAGATTCACTAAATTATTTATGATCAGAATATGTCATAGTATCACTATCACTACTATCAGAATCAATATCTGAAATATTTTGCATCATTTGTGCTATTTCATGCTCTGTTAAACATTTTCGACGCTTTGAAATTGCAACGGTAAAAACAGAAAGAATTCACGTCTAACAAGATCTAATTATTTTCTAAAAACTGAACTGCAAACCGAAATACCCAATGCTTTAGCGAAAATAAAACTTCTCTACTTACAATAAACAACTATCACATGCAAATTTAAAGAGACGTCATAAAGCACGCTATTCGGAAACATTTATTTCCCCTTTTGTTTATATAATCAAAAACACGTGTATGTGAGTCATGCTTCTCTCATTTCGAGTAGAAGGTCTAATGTACATGTGTCTGAAACCATATGGACATACAGTTCCATCTTGTGGCAGAAAATGTTCCAGGACACTGCCACAAGTACGTGACAGTCGGGGCTGAACGGGAAATTGCTCTGGCACGCCTGCGTGTCGGCCGGGAAGTGAGTGTGTTCGTTGCTGGCATGTAGACGTGACAGTTGGCGCAAAGGGGTTAAAATACCGAACCACCCGAAATACTTTTCCAGGGTTCGTACGGTCCTTAAGAGTCCTTAGGTTTTTTGGAATCGATTTTTGGTCCTTAAAAATCCTTAATTTCAGCCAAAATCGGCAGGAGGTCCTTAATTTTAATCATCTGAAATTTTTGTCTGTTTTTACAACTGCCATTTTGAGTGTGAATTAACATTTTGGAGGAATATTTTTGGCGATTAACTGACAAATATGGTTATCTTCTGAATGGGTGAACGAGTTTATGGGTTATAATTTGTTCCTATTTCTAATATAAGTAATGGGCTACTCGAGTTTCTGAGCAAGAAGTGAAAAACAAGCATTTCAAAATTATTTCATTTTTTATAATGAAGAGCTCTTAAAGAACTTTAGGCTTTTGGGAACGAGAATTCTTCTATTAAACGGTTCTAAATTTGACGACTTATAAACATTTGGGCGATTTTAAGATCACTTTCTGTAGAAAATTTTTAATTCCGAGATCTGGGAATTTTTCGAATATTTTTTTGAAAACATTAAAGTAAAACATTTTCATTTTTCGCTGTCATGTTATAAAGTTCCATTTTGGCTACTTATTATACAATATTTTCAATCTGAAAAATAAACAAGGTACAATGCTTAAAGCACAGTTTGCAAAACAGTTCTTAGAAAAAGCAAACTAGGCTATGTAATATATTAAAAATGTCGTTTTTGTAATTTTTTCATGGTAAGAGTCTTTCCCATGTAATTGTGTCAGAATACTCAGGCTGTGCATTAGTTTTTTCTATAAAATTAATTTTACACTCCCGCCCCCCTCTAATTTTTATTTTTTTTTCAAAATATTTCTGGTTTTTAGCTGTTATAGAATTGGTAAGAGTAATTTTTCTTTAGGATTTTAGATATTGCAGCTTAGAAAGTTTAGAAGGATTTGAAGGTAAGCCCACGATTCCAGAAAAATGTGGCAAAATGAAAAATGTCTCCATAATATTAACACGCAATATATGTATTTTACAGGAAGTTTGAAATGAATTTCTTACTTATTGGAGAACATCTGTAAGAACAATGCAAACATAATATTTGAATGTTTTACTTCTTATACTAGAATATTTTTCTTTACATGTTTATCTTCGCTTTATTTTCGCTACTTTTCACTAGACACAAGCATAGAAAATATCAAAAATGCTTCTGATCTTATCACATGGAGAGGCATTATAAAAAAGAATTTTTTATTAATAAAGAAATTGAAAACTGACAATTTAAAAAATTTATCTAATATGTCTTAATGCATCATACACAGGACTGCCGCTAAGTATTTTCCCACCTGATGCAATCTCTATGGATACTAAATTCTGCTTCTAGTAAGAGTTCTGTAAACAGTCTCTTACCATATGTATTTATTTTTTTTTTCTGAATGTTCATATTACTAAAGAAATAAAATTAGCAGCTTTTTCTATGCATTCTAAATGCATTTAATTTTTTAGAATAACAAAAATCTTTAATTAAATCCAAAAATTCTAAAAGTAAAAGGAAACGTGTTGAAGGAACAAACTGAGTGCATAAAGAGAAAGAAAATTATTCTTCAAAGATATGTATAGTAATATGTAAATGCCTAGTTGTTTATAATTTCAGCCTTTACTATAATTTCTTATTTCTATTTCCTTGCCAGAATGCATATCACTTAGAACGTTTTTAAACTTAGGTTTTTGGAGTGTGTGTTTCTGACCTCTGCATTAGTTCCTGCCAGTTCTGATAATTTGTAATTATTCGTCTTTGCATTATCGCTGCTGACATTTGAATTTGTTATGACGATAAAGTTACTGAGCCAGCTTAAGTTAAAATTAAGTTGTATAGTCTTTGACCACTAGTCCACATGTTTAGTTTGAATTTGACTCTTCTTGTTTAATTACATCACACGAGCTGTAATTGGTTTTCTTAGCTTAAGAACATGCATTTATGTTCTAAGTTATTTTGAAATATGCCAAACCTTTGTGTGAGTTACTTTCAGACATAGCGATAATTTGCTTCAAGTCTGTTGGGGAGGGATAGGAATTATTTTACGTTTACCAGATCAAGTAAACCCTCAAAGGTACATTGTGGAGAGGTTGATAAGTTAAAAGGTAAAACACACAAACTGGTGAGAACATTGGTTTGGTGTTGAGACAAATTTCTAATTGTTAAAAAAGACGCTTAAAGAGAAGAAAATCAATATAAATTAGCCAAAATGTCTGGGAAGGCTTCAAATTAAAAAGACGCATAAATATTTTGTTGAGTGTTGTTGCTAGCTTTTAATGTATAATTATCCTAATATCGTTTAAGAATCAATGTCATAAATTATTATTAGATTGTCATTTTAATAAAGCTTTTTTAACAAATATTATTAAAAAATAAATCAAATATAATAGTGGCCATGCAAATCCATAATGACTAAAGTTATCTAACTACCTAATTTAATTATTTATAACTAGCTGCGTACCCTTAAAAATTAAAGCGAGTTATTGCCTTTCATTAATTCTTACCGTGGTCAGAAGGTAAAACACAAAAATGTAAAAATTCATCTAAAACTTATTCTTTGCATCTAGTGAGACTTGAAATAATACAAAACAGCTTATCACCTCTGGTGCTTTGGTGGCTTAGTGGAACCTTAAAGTACATTAACTGCGTTACACCCCTTGGAAATCTACATGAAGGTACGACACTAACTGCGTCAGACAAAGCCCGACTAACTTTAAAAACTTGCCACCTGCATTAGGCCTTTCAGGTTTGTTTTGATCAGCAAGTCTCTCTCTAGGCAAGCAGCAGCAATGGCAAAAGACAGTCTTTTGTTATGAATCATGCTAATTATGATTTTACTTCTTGCTTTAACCTATACCGCTTGCCATAAAATATACCTGGTATTTACTAAACCTCTAGAGTGAGCAAGTATGTGACAAAATGAGACATAAAAATAATCAAAATAAAGCTAACTGTTAGTAAAACGTAAATCTAATCTCACTTATCTTCTTTCAAATATGTCCAACTATTACAAGTGCAAAATATTTAATGCTACTTGATAAATTTCATAAAGTTTATATCATTCTCAAACTTATTAATAATTATGTTACTTAAGTTATGTTTAATAATAATGTTTCCTACTTACGGATCTATTTTATTTTTAGAATGGTATTACAAAAGTGAAGTTCAGGCATAGATAATATTTTAAACTGAATTTATTCAGTTCCCATTTGCTCATAGGTCCTTAATTTTTTTCATTAATGATCCTTAAAAGTACTTAATTTATGTGTGTAGAAATGTGTACGAACCCTGTTTTCCAGTTTTGCAGCATTAGCTCCCCTCCCCGTCCATTAACGCAGAAATAGGCGTAAAAATTTCGAATGACATTCCTTTCTGTGCTCTAACAAAGATTCCATTAACCTTTCGAACTGTTACCACCAAATATTACAGTCCTGCATTATATTTAAAAGAATTAAATAATGAAGAATCTGCATAAATGTGTGTATGTTTCTCGCATTGTGATAAAACAACGGTACCTAGAGCTATCAAATTTTGAATAATGTACGTTTCCACCCGAATATGGGCATCTAGAAGCCCTAATTTAGAATTTGTTTTATTATCTATTTCATATTTTGTCAGACATAAAGAATTTTTGATTAACGATTTCAAAGTGAGGAATGCCAATACTGTACAGAAAAAAAAAGACTTAACTCCAGTGCTTGAGTGTGTAACAGAAATTATAAAGATATGCTCATTTAAAAATTATTTTGTGGTATTGCTGTTGAATTCAATTTTATGGTTTAAGTGTGAAGAACGTGATATTTAATAAATAAAGGTAACATACAAAATGTTAAAAAAAAATGCCTCTTTGGGTGTAAGATAAAATCTGAAAGCTTTAAGTTCTTTTTAAAAATTTTTTGATTACAAAAGTCTCAGAAATTTACAGTGTTAACTTTTATTTGAGATCATTGAAAATTTCCTTGTTAATTTTATCAAAATTTGCCGATATAGCCACAGTCATTACTTTTTAGCTCTTTTAAATGGTGTCTTTTTATAAGAGATTTCTGCTGTACAGCTACATTTTTGGTGGTTTTGACAAAGCTAAAATATGCTATATGGCCGTGTTTATATTAGGTATCATAAATAAGAAATCAGATGAAATATCTTCCATAATGTTGTAATCCTAAAACATGAAAAATATTTCAATAAAATTACATATCAAATATCTCATTTTCAAATCAATTTTGTGTATTAAGGTCTGAGTAGGGTTGATAACTCAATCCAGTCACAATAAAGAGTACTATAAAATATGTTTATATTAATTCTTTCTTCATTATTATTGTAAATTCTTGGGATACAATTTTAAAATTAATTTCATGTAGATTAGCAGTTTCTTAACTTCAAGCAATCGAAAAATGTTTCAATTTAGTAATTCAGATAACAAGATACTGATCCATTAAACAAAATTTACTACTCATTTTATATGCAAGATCAACTCAACATCCATTTTGTTCGTTTTCCATTTAACATGACACAAAAAATTTGTTCACAATATGCTGATGTTTGCAGGAATTGGAAAAACAAAATGCTTTTAAAAATAGATTTATAAACAGCAATTTTTATAATCGTGCCATTTGTTGCTTGATGTTTTGGATCTTGTAAAATGTTTATAACTTTGAATTTTTTTTTTTTAATTACTGTTACTTTATCAAAAAGATCATCCATATTCAAATCAAGCGTTTCTCAAAGCTTCAAATCTTTAACTTCATTCAACAAATTTCTGGTATGTTGGAGATGAATTTTAAGACATAATTGACAATTTTTCAAAGGTAGAATTTTTACCTAAATTATTCTAAATAAATAATTGCTGAAGAGTAACCAATAATCTTGAGATTCTGGATTACCTAATTTTTCCAAATGTTGATGAACTGGAAAGTAAAAAAAATTATCATCATATCAAGATTTAAACATATTTGTTAAGCTGGTCAAAATGTTGAAAGCAGCTAAGCTTAATACTGAGATTAAAAAATGCAAGAATAATGAATATATTTCAATACATGATGTAATTTCTATAAAATTATGGTCAGTTAAAAGCAATTTCAGTAATTGTTTAGAACAGTCAGTGGTTTGCTTCAGAAATAAAACTTAATGCTTTCCACGAAATTAAAAGTTATTTCATTCATTGTATGGCTTTAAAAAAAAGCCACCTAGTAGGCACGTCTGAGAATTTCATTCAACGAATACATGAAATGCTCAAGTGTTTACATCTTTTTGTTGACACGAAAAATGGCTATAGAATTTGCAGACGACATTTTTTATGTTTACATTCTAATTTCCCATAGCACAATTTGCTTTATAATGTACAATATGAACACTATAATTGGCTTCAACAACTTCAGTTAATTTAAGGATGGGAATACCTTATTTAAAAATTAGTTTGCATAATCTGTATCAAAACAAGAAATTCTTGTCCATTCTAATTGCAAGTTGTTCGTGGTATTTTTCATACAATGGAATATTCTACCTGCATTTTCATATGGATTCTCAAAAACATCAATTATATAGTTAGTTCACTGTACTGGAGACTGTGTGCACAGTTGTTGGGAATGAAGATTTGCATAAATCAGTTGTTGTACTTGAACAATTATAAAACATTCTAGTTTGTGATAAAAAAATATAACAAGAAAACAATTATGTTTATTAAACAAATTCAACTGGTAGTAATGTCTTCTGTATATGACTTTGTATTATTTAAAATGTCAATAAATGTGTTTGATATAAGTATCATTTTTTTCTTTATACAGCATCCAGATTTCTGATTCGCAGTATTAGCTTATTAGGACTGCTTTATTTAAATTTAAAATTTTACTGCATGTTGAAGACTGTAGCAGCAGTGTACACTTTTTTCAAAAGGATATTGAAAGGCATAGGAGATATAAAAGACCTATGATATAACCTGAATTTACCTAACAAGAGATTCATTTCTATTTGGAATGGGAACTGTTTAGAAGAGGAACAGAATTTTTTTATGTTACCAACCTCTCCATGCATGCATCATTTGTTTTTATTGCCAAAAAGTGATGGTAAACCTGTGCTTCAGTGCTAGTTTTCCCATTTCATTTGAATTAGCATAGCTACTATCAATGTGTAAGGTTCTTTAATAAATTAACAATGTGTTTAATAACAATAATAAAAAAGTTCTTTTCAGAAGAATCAGCTAAAAACTTTATGGTCAGACTTTGAAAAAAAAATATACTTAATACAAAATTTTTCATAAAACTAATTTTTTATCTTCGATAAAAAATGTACAAAATTGAGTGATTTTTATTACACAAGTTCTATAGAAAAAAACTAATTATATACAGAAACAATTTAAGTTATTTTGTTTTAGTTCTATGCTGCATAAAATTTACAGTTAATGGATTATTTTGAACTTCGACTAGAAAGCAAACATTTTATTAAAAAAATATTTATATTTAAATTCTGCATCAAAAATTAACATCAAGCATTACCTAAGATGATACAATTCAAATTAAATATAAATAAAAAAATAATTAAGTTTCAATTTCATGACTCAGATCTTCAGGTTCTTCATAAAATGCATTTTGGTTTGTTGGTGATTTGACACCAGTAGCACTACTATTACTGCCTATGCTGTCATAGTTTATAGGAGCATTTGATGGATAGTCCATTTCTTGATTTGGAACAAGGAGTTGCTTTTCTTCTTCATAACCAGCTAAATGCCGTCCAGACACTGACATTTTTACTTTTTTTCCTAAGGAAAACATACATGTTTCAGTGCAATTTTTATTTTAAAATACGTTTACAAAGAGTACTTGCTACTTTTTGATTATCCTCACCCCCTTTTCAACTTTCGGTAGAATTGCCTGTTTTTGGTGTATTTGAATAAAAATGCAACAATAAATAATCCTCACACGTGTGTACTGAACAGGAATTTGAGTGCACATGCATTTACACACTTTATATTTAACTGTCATTTTGCTAAACAATATCCATCTACTGTAAAAATGCAAATATTGAATATATATATATATATATATTCTCAAAAAATTTTCCTTTTTATTATTATGAACAGAACAGTACCTATGAGCTGTGAAGGTAGTTAAAATAGATGTTTAGCTTATGACAAAATCACAAATGAGCTGATGACTTTTTGTTGGTGATTTGTAATCAGAAAGTACCAAGTATGTTTTAAATTAAATATAATTTGTTATGCATGAAACAATTGCAAAAGATGTTTATTATTATTGATTTTTAAAACAGCAATCTACAGAAGAATTTAAAACTTCAGTCATTACCAAACTCAACTTGTAATATTTTAAAGTTTAGATTGTATCTGAATACATAAAAGAAACCTAAACTACTAAAAAAATGCCATTTTAGATTGCTGGGCTATATTATTGTTCAACAAATATTTCTTGAGTGAATGCCTCTTTCAAAGAATTCCTTCTTCACAACTAATTTTAAAACCATTCTTGTTAAGTAATTGCAGACAAGAGAAAAAGCATTAATTTTAGACTATGCGAAGAATGATTTATAATCTGAAAACTTTAGCTTGCAGTACAACGCCTCAAAGAAGTTATGCATAATAAATAACAAACATTCTCGATTGGAGGAAGGAAGCAACTAATGCTTTTATCAATCTACAATTTTTTAAACTAAACCATATATGGAAGGCAAAAATAAACATAACCATATTCAGAAGACAAACACAAAATACTTAATTTATCATAATTGGCCATTTTATCCAGTCTCCTTAACAATATTTTACAGCAAGTGTTATTGAATGTTATAAATATATTAGATTTCTAAAATCCTATAATAGTTTGCAAAATTTCTAACTACTTGTGTACAAAGCCAAAAATAAACATAATTTAGCTACTATGTTTATTTTTGGCTTCTAGAATTATGTTTATTTAACCTTGAAAAGTTATCATTTTTAATATTTTATTGCAATCACTTCACAATATTTTATTACAATATTTATTCACAATATTTTATTATATGGGAAAACCACGAAAATGCCCAGGCAGCTATCCCTTTCGCCTGGAATTGAACCCAGGTTAAACTACTAGTGTTCAGCAACTTTACCACTCAGCCATTGGTGGGCCTGAAAAACCATGGAAAGAAAATAAATATTTAAAAAATTCAAATTAAGTTAAACTATATCATTTTCTGAAAAGTACTGAGCCACCAGAAGAGTTTGTTTATAAATGGATAATTTTATAAACTTTTTTTTTCCAAGTATAATGAAGTCAGAAGATTCAAATTCAATATAGTCCGAAGAGGATAGTTTTCTACTTCATTCATCACTGTTGTCAATTGATTAAACTAAATCTTTACTGTTAACATAATACTACAACTCAAAAAATAGGCCAATTTTAAAAAGCTTTATTATTATTATTTTCTTTTTTTTAATATAAAATGAAAAATATTGGAATATTAAAAAAGTGTATTACCATTTCAACAAAATTTTGAAAAAGGAAATATGTATAGATATTTCCAAAGTGTTTCCATGAAAATTTATCATGACCATCAAGATTAATTTTGGACACATATGATCGTTACACAAGAAGCACAGTTAGAAATTTGCAATGAAACTATTACATGATAGTAGAAACCTATTATATTTTTGACATTAAATAATATTTGCTGAAAAAATACTATTAAGGAGATCAAATGAAATGACTAACAGTGACAAATAAAAGATCTTATGCATTGCTGATTTTCAATAGTGCGACACACAGGACTTTTTTGCCAACTAAACGCAATAACACATTTTCAAGGTGTTAAAAAAGGAAAGCATAAAGATGTTTAAAAAGAAGGATTAATATAGTTCTTCCCTATACAATAGCATTCACAGTATTTTTTTTTTAAAGTAAATAAGGGAATCAAACTTAGAAATCTCAAGTACTCACCAACATGACGAATGTGATCTGTAACATCTTGAGTGACATCAGAAACATCCCACATGCTCATAAAAGATAAACAACATGGTACTTGCTGTGCTGCCATGTCGATGTATGGTTTGTGAGAAAAAGCAAAATAATGGGCAACAGAGGCTATGAACATTTCTATGCAAATCAAAAAGTTCTGAAATAGACAAAGAAAGTTCTTAATTCTTTTGCCTAAACCTTTTTTTAACTGGTACAATAATCTAAGTATGGATAAGATGCATCAATTAAGTCCTAAGCCAGTGGTTCTAAAAATTTTTCCGAGTCGCGGCCCCTTTTTTCAATAAATTAAAATTTTTCCACGCCGCCCTACCCTAAGTAAACGTATGACTAATCGCACATAAGATATTAAAAGAAAAAGAATAAATGAATAAAACTTGTGCATCTTATTTATTAAACTTTTTTTTTGTTTTATGAATATTAAATTAATAATCATTGTGATAGATGAGCATGCCAATCATTGCACATTTTCTCAAATCATGAAGATAAATTGGACACATCCACCTTCATTTCCTTTCCCATGTTAATTTTTGCTCAATACTTGCTTTTTATCACAGCGACTGTCGAAAACCAAGCTTTGTACATATAAGATGTTGGAAATGGAATTAAAATCCCTGAGCCTTATCATGTAGAAGACTATATTAATCTTTTACTGAAATCCAAAATTCCTTCAGCTCCATGCTGCCAAATTTTGCTTTCGAACTGCTGTCGCAAGATAACCTGATTAAGATTCTCCTCTGCAAAAGTAAATTCAGACAGAGAGCTAGCGGGATCTTAAATACATGCAAACCTGTCAAAATTTCATTTTGAAAGTATTTCTCAAACCACGTAATTAGCCGTGATAAATGCCCTCCAAACATGGTTTTTATAGCTTGAGAAAGATCAAGTTCATTTGACATCAAAAATTGCTGCAAGATTACAATACAATCTTTGCCTGCATCTTCATTCAATTTTCTCCTCCATAGTTTGTGTTTTTTTTTTTTTTTTTCCATTTTTTTTCCCTTTTTTCTTTTTCTTTCTTTTTTTTTTTAAGTAAAAGATATTTTTTCAGTTGACTTAAAAATACATGTATTTTCACTGCAGAGAGAAAGTAAAAGATATTTTTTCAGTTGACTTAAAAATACATGTATTTTCACTGCAGAGAGAGATCAAGGAAATTCAGCTATTCAAAAATGTCGCATAGAAATGCCAGTTTTATTAAAAAATCAGCATCAGCAAAATCTTTTGCATCTTTATATCCTTTCTTATAAGGAAAATAACAATTTCTTTTTGCAATTGAAAGGTACGTGATAAAACATTATCATGTGAGAGCCATCGTGCACTGCTATAGTACAACAAAGATGAGAGTTCAGCTACCACAGTTTTTTTTAAAATCTTCCTTTCAATGGATGAGATTTCATAAAATTTACCACATTCACCGCAAACTCTAACATCTGATTCAATACAGGACTCAAATGCTTTGACAAAAGCACATTCTCTGTGAATGATGCAATGGGTCCACAGTGTATTTGGTGGTTTGCTTCGAATAAGTGTCTGTAACCCTTCATAGTAGCCCAACATGGAATAAGCTCCATAAGTACCAATGCACTTAGACCAATTCAAATTATTTTCGGATATGAATGTACCTAACAATCTTGAACAGATCCTGAGCCTGTGCTCCAGCAGTAATATTTTTACAAAATAGAACGTCTTCTTTAATATAATTACCATCTATAAACCATACATAGCTCATCAAATGAGCATCCATATTGTTATCTAGCCTCATCTAGCTATAATCCAAATTCCACTCCTTTAATTTTTTTCAATTAATTGATTGTTGTTATCCTCCACCATATGTTGTTTTCTCAGACTAATTTTGTTATTGCACAAAGGCACTTTTAAAAGCAGTTTCCCAGCAGACTCACCAACCATGATGTTCATCATATCTATAGCAGCCAATAGAATAAGTTCTGCAATGGTACGAGGTTCATACATTTCGTACTGTAGGCCATCTTGTTTCATACTGTAGGCCACCTTGTAAGATGCTAGCAAAGTGGTGTTGTTTGGAGATTCCAGGCTGATGCATTTATGCAGTTAAAAAAAAAGTTTGTTGCTGTTTCAGTTCTTTTCACTTTTTGGCAAAAAATCCTTGAGGTTTACCAACTACGTTGTACTGATTAGCGTTTAAATGGCACTTCTGTTACCTTAGAAGCATACACTCCAATGCCAGAATGCTCATACACAATACACACTGCAGTCTCTCTTCAACATTCATTTCTATTGACGTGAAACCAAACTAAATAACCGTCATCATATTTACGATATATTCGTTTCTCGACAGTCGTGCTCAGGGCCGTTCCTAGGCCACTGGCTGCCTACGTGCTTTCCTAAAAAATGCTCAATGATTAATAAAATTTTTATTTCATACTCAATAAGTACTTACATATGACAAGTACTTACAATGAATTTAAGATATTTAGTCCTGCTACCCGATTTTCGTTGCCCACATACTTTTATGCACTGCATCCCCACTAGAAATGGCCCTGGTTATGCCACTAGTTGAAGACATTCTTTCTGGATTATTACATTTATTACTGTTCCAAACTCAGTCTGTCATTAAAGATACAACAAAAAATCATAAGATTATTTATCAAAGACAACAAATAAGAAGCTATATAACACTAACTATAACGCATGAACTAAATTTACATCATCATTTATTTGTGCTGAGTTTAATTTTACTACACTTAGATCATAAACCTAATGATTGAATCTAGCTGGCAATGCTTGCTTATATGCTTTCCACAAGATCATCCAGAACAGTTTCGAAGGGTCTGCTTATCTCAATGGGTCTATTATTAATGGTCAACCAAAGTTAAGAACACTGGATATAGTAGAAAGTGTACACGTCCACCATAGAATATAGTTCTACCATTTTGAGATATCATATTGCAAAAATTATGCTATGAAATATATAGATAGATTACGTTGCATCCAGCTTTTTATTTAAAAATTTGCTAATATTATGCCAGTCATTTGATGACCAATAGTAAGACATTCCCTTTTTTGGCATTATTGGTGAAACTCACTCTACTCTCAATGAGAAAAGCAATTAATGAATTCACTCAGCAGGAGGAGAAGAAAGCATTTGTTATGGCATCTGCTTCATCTTTGATTATGCATATAATTTCAAAACCTTATAAGGCTGGAACACCACTACTCACTTCAGCTAAGATTACAGTTACCAAAGCTTCTGTCAAATTATGGGAATATTTTCCTAATAAATCTGGTAACAAAATTGTTACTTTTGCTGTTGATTTGACTAGCAGTTCTGTGACTAGAATAAATTGCGTGAAATCCGACCTGAAAGAAAATGGTGAATTTTCGACTCTGAGAAAAAAATAACCTCTGAAAGTTGGTACGCACAGCAAACAGCATGGTGGGCTAACTTTAGCAAAAATATGAAGAAAATTTTACCATTTCTTTTTACAGAATAAGCCATGAAAAGGTAGTCCTAGACTTGTACCTGTTCTCAGGTTAAATTGTATTGAGATATAGTATGATTGAGAAGGCAAGGCACTGTCAGCTCACATTCACAAGAGTATTCTGCAATGTCAACTTTACTTTTATACAGCCTCAAGTAAAAACAAAGTACACAAAATATCTTGATATTTGTAGCTTCTCACTTTTTTGTCTGCTTGTTAGGCTAAATGTATTGGTTGAATTAATTATGAGGCTTTTGCAATATTTCACATCACATCTGTGAAGACACTGCATTTCCCTGGGGCACCACAGCACACAGTTTGGAAACTACTGTCTTAAGGTAACAAACTGCTCTTAATTAAGATCTGTTTGTATTTACTGCAAAAGATGAACAAGTTATCTTTTATTCTTTTCACAATAAATTCAAATACAAATTTGTACCAAATACAAAAAAACAGGAAATATCAACAAAATTTTAGTATTAAATAATGATATAAATAATGAATCCTCTGTACAATGACCCACCCATAACTCTGATCACCTTTGGAGATGGTTTCCGAACAGAAGATATATTTTAATACTGGTTTTTGTTTATGTTTCCAGAATTGCTGATTGTTTTCTAAGGCGGTTACCATGGAAAGGTTTATTGTAACAATATACTCTAATGAAAATGTCTATTAAGTCAAAATGACAATTATTTTTAATTAACTATATCATCTACAAAACTATAAATTTTCTTTCATCAATAAAGTTTTAAACATAACCAAAATTTTATACATAAATGCAGAACAAAGTCCAAGAACCAGACGTCCAATATCTGGAATGATCTAAAATCCGGACCTCAAAGCCACCACCAACCAATTTTTTTTTCGGAGGGGGTATATGCTTTATGCATGTGCATTTGATTTTTTTCCTCCTCATAATAAAACATGCGGAGAGCCCTGATATCTCAATTAGGCACTAAATAAAATACCGAAATAATCAATTTAGCATAAATTTGTGTAATCAATAATTTGACTCCATAGCTGCGTATCTGCTTGGCATATTCTCAAACTGAAACATTGTTGTTTTTATAACAGCCAATATTTTATATCCTTGATGCCAACCTGGCAAATCATTATTTATTGTATTTTGCTTTCATCGCTGCATGTTTATCAGCACATGACAACTTGAGTGATAACTCATGCAGCTTGGATCTTGGATCGTATCTATACTTCTGTCATCAACTAGACACAGTTACAACCAGTAAATTTATACCAAAGGCCAATAACGGTTTTTTAAAAATAAATGTGTATGTTAAAATACACCACACCCAAAGGCGAGATTGTAATCCTGAGTATATTCAGTAGATAGCAATAGGCAATAATACTCATGCAGTGACACCTAAACAATTTTTTTATAAGTAACTGAATAACAAAGAGTATTATCCAATTACAGATTTAAGTTAAATGCGCTAAAATGTTGACAAGGAAAGATTTAACAAAAATTTAAGTAAAACGTCAATGTGATGTCAAATCATCTCCGATTTAGATAGAAGCATTTATCTGGTATTGCATAAGACATATTCTTTATGAAGCCTAAGCCATGGTATGTCAGGTATGATCCAACTGATTAGATAATTTACTTATATTCTGACAAGGGTTAATTCACACATTCCATCCTTGAAAGAAGAAGGATTAATCAGGAAGAAGTCAGATGATTAGACTAGTCTTGGAAGAGCAATAAACACCAGAGAAGTACTCCTTGAACAGCTGTGCCATGTTTGAGCTCTAACTTGCAAAGATGCAACTTCAGAATTTGGTTAAATGGTATTATAACAGATGGCACAATGTCATACTGTGTCGGTGTGAGGTTCATATGGTGGATTGTTAGTGGCACACCTTATAGAGGCAAAAAGAATTCACAAACAAAGATAATTCCCACATCACTGATGTCCACGCAAAACCATCATATATTATTCCATAACAATGAGAGATTACATATGGTGGCCAGCCTTTCTAAAAATATAAGATACTGCTCCTCACTGAAATTGTCAATGTCGAAAAAGGTCTCCTTTTTCTCAGTAGTATTTCATATTGATGGATTGATTACAATGACAATCAGTGCTAATACTAATAAAGTGTTAGTTCTTCCTCATCTAGCAAATGCTGCTACACTAAGTCTAATGATCCATGTATCACTAACATAATCAATAAATATTCTCTAAGGATTAAGTAACAAAGTACCAGGATACAGATTAATCCAAGAAAACAGCAATCAATGGGAGGACCATGCATTCATTTTCTAAGGGCACTTTAGGAAACTTTTTTTGTATTAACAAATTTAAAGGTTTTAATATGACCCCTGCTCAGTCTTGACAGGTCTTCTGGCAAAAACCTGCATTTTTTTCTGGATACCTAATATTATCAGAAGAGATTTCCTGCAGAGCTATACTGCACATTTTAGCCCTAGTTAAAGTGACATCCAAGTCCTGTTAAATTGCATCATTGTGGTATTGATGGTGGCAAGAGGTGATACTGAGTGAAATAGATGAAAATACCTTGAGAATTTTTTTCAAAAAAATCACTCAAAGTTTGAAAGCTATTCTATTATGTGAGCTCAAGCTACAATATCAGATGGAAATTAGCCTTTAATACTTCAGCTCCTCAAGTGATTAGTTCTTCTTAAATTACACCCTTCTCTTTGTTACAATTCAGTTATGACTAGCACAATAATCAGTGGCAGACAACTGAGTCTAATTAATCAGTGGTACACAACAAAGTAGCCTCTAGATTCCCTGTTTTGCATGCTATCTGAAAACAATCCAAATGAACATTTTACACTTGAAAACAGCATCATATGGTTGTAGATGCTCGGGTAGTTTTCTAAGCACTTTATCATGATATTCTGTTATCTCTCTGGCTGTTCAATGCAATATAATTCCAACCCTACTGCTGAATGATATGTGATTATACCAACTGGTCTCTTTCAGTCCAATAACACTGCCTCTTAACAGCTAAATAAGGTGCACGGATTTAAAGCATCCTTGCAATCTGTAGAAGCTCATGCAACATCCATTTGCTATCACAATCAATGAAATTTTACTCTTCATAAAAACCCTATGTGATGTAGTTTTTCATATGCTCTAGTACACCATTATTTAGTTGCTGGGCATGAGATTTCCTAACTGCTTATTTGGTGCTCAAGAATTTCTATGCCAGATTTCATCCAAATCAAATGATGCTTAATCTTTTGTCAAAGAATATATACACATCATGCATATATTTTTTAGAATTAACAATAACAATACTTTTTAAATTTTTTTATTTAAATGCTCACATATAACATGTATAAACTATTTACCTGTAAGCTTCTGCCAACTTCTGCTACATCTCCGCCAGGAGAGGTGAAAGATTCAGTGATAATACCAATATATGTCAAAACAGCAATAATTACAGATTGGCTAAAAGAATTTTAATAAAGGTTATAAAGAAACAAATAAATATGTTTAGAATTTTACCCAAAAAGAGAGTAACATAACAGAACAATTCTTAAAAATCTGCCCATAATACATGTTTCTTGTTATAAAAGTTTAAAATAATGAACAATCATCAAATATCTATTAATGCTTGAAATGAAAGTTCAGATATATTTGGAAGTCTGTACTAATACAATACGAAATAGATAAATTATGAATTTTTATGTTCTATAAAATTAATAACCAAAAATGAAACTCACCACCAGTACTTAAACATATGATTAAAAAATAATAATAATTTAAGAAAATTAAACAGGAGACAGCTTCACTAAGACTGATAGTCAAAACAAAATTAATTTTACAAAAAATATACAGATAGAGGTATAGGCTAGAAATATATGCTGTATTTTCTACACATAATAATTTCTACATATAAATGTATTTTGGTTATTTTTTATTTTATTAAAATTAATAAACACAACTTTTCTCATTTCCAAATGCAAAAATTTATTAAAACACAAATTTACTTACAAAAATGAGAAAAATACTACAGCCTTTATGCATAAAAATTTAGCTATTGGCTTCATTGGAGCAAGTTCATTTTTATTAGCTTGATAGAAAAGTACAAGTGCATACATGGCTACCTAAAAAAACAAGAAACCATTAAAAAATTGTACTACACACACATTTTAAAAAAGAATAAAACTAAATACAGTTTGAAATCTCATAATTAATTATAATACCAATGAAAAGTCTAAGATAGAAAACTTTTCATTTAATTCTTTGGTAAACTTCTACTATTAGAATTCTACCATTTGACTGCAGTGTTAATTCAACATTATTTTTGATTACACTCTTACTTTGAAATTGACTACACTCTTGCTTTGAAATCTTTAGCAAAATCATGAAAACATCTGAAGTTCAGCAAGAAGGCAGCTTCAAAAATAAGGTTGGAAACCAATTAATAATATCTTTCAATGCTTTTATAATGAATGCCATGTCTGATAATGGAAATATACAGCTAATATTACTACTATAAAACACTGCATTAGTATTTAAATACAAAATAGAACCTATGTTTTGCTTCGCATGTTTTGTATATACAGTGAAGTATGCATGAAACAGCACCATGGTAACTATTGGATTATTCCTCCACATACAGTATAGTTTCATGTTTATAAAGTTAACATCCAATTATTAATAATATCATATGACATTCAAAATATTTGGATACCGCGAGCAACATTTTGTAACTGGTGAAAAGGCAAATTTATGTTGAAAAAACATATTATTATAAATGCAAACATTTAGGGGCATTAACATTAAAGGCAGAGATTCAAAATGTGCTTGAGTGTAAAAAAATTCACAGTTTAGGGTAATTGATATATAAACAGATAGTACATGATTCAGTACTTATTTAAGACAAGACTGCTCTTGTGTTAAACAATGAACACTATTAAAGAGATATGAAAACACATGTAAGCATTTTATTCCATATGTATTAGCTAATGTTCAGATAACCATAAATATGGAAATGGCTAGTGATCTCACAACTGTTGCAAATCATGATCCATAGCATTTATGAAAAATCAAGCAGGAGATGAAAAATAGTGCTTTGACATTTAGACTATGCAGGCATCAGTAGTGTGAGAATTATCAATGCCTCCATGCAAGCAAAAATTCCACTGATGTTACAACAAAGGAAAAATAATGCTAAAATCCTTTTTTTGAAATTTAAGGTATCCTTCATCTAGAATATATTCTTTCTACTTTTTTTTAATAATGGCCAGACATGAATGCAAGCTAAGCTTTCATTGGGAATGGCCAAACTCATAGATCATTAAGCTATCATCATCATCACCAGGCATATAGCCACAGGGGATGAATGATATTATATCTCCAAGAAAGGAAGGATAGATAATTACTTACACATGCCTTCTTTGGGATCCAAATCTAGGTGCAACAACACAGCAGGGAGCTCTGCTAGTTAACATACCGATGATGCTGGTAAAAGTGTCTGAAGAATTAATGCACTGCCAGTTAGGACATCTACCCATAATGCAATACTTACAAAATAGTATCAGTTATTCACCAAAAGAAAAACTGTTAACCTCTTATACTCACTGTTTTCAAATAATCTCTTGATTTCTATGATTCACTTCTTTTCTCAGCTGGAATATCTATTCCAAGGTCATCCATTTTTGAGCACAGAGGAAATGAAAAATGCAATGCAAGTTGCACTGAAAATATTACAAAGAAAAACTCTCAGAAGTGCTTTGATGGGCTTTTGCTGAATCAAGGACATTGTCTCGAGAGAGCCTCATTTTAAAGGGGAGTATGTTCCTGTTTTATAATTCTAACACAAAGATTTGTAGACCAGTTCAGGTGTTTGGATAAGTTTTTTTGGGGGGGGGGAGTTGGACTGGGTCCTTTGATTCCTGTGCAAGGAACTCTCAAGATAGAAGTCTATCTGGACATTCTGGACATTTACTGTGGCAACAATTTGGAGATAGCCCATTCCTGTTCCACATGTTCGTGCTCCTGTTCATATTGCATGGCTTGTGCAGAGGTGATTTGCAGACATGGGAGTTCAGGAATTGAAATGACCTTTTCAAAGTCCAGACTTGAATCCCATGGAACACGTGCGGCTTATAGAACACCTTAGACCCATAGAATGGAACACATTAGAATGTTGACTGCAATCTAGGCTATATCGCCTCAAGTAAATGATGGAACTGACTAGTGTTCTGTAAAAAAATGCATGCAGTTCTTGCTGAAACATTTAAAAAAACTAGTAGACAACCTTTCCCAGACAGCGGTGTTATTGTGGCAAAAGGTATCCCAACCTCGTATTAATTTTTCATTTATCCAGGGGAGAAACAAAATATACAAGTGCCCTGATACTTCTAATCATGTAATGTATACTCACACAGATCATACAATATATTCAGATGAAAATGTAGTTTTGATTGAAAAAGAAAATTTGAAGAATCACTTACAAATTGGGATGCATTATTTATAGCAACCACATATGGATATGCATATTTTCCAGAAAATTTTCCTTCTCCATATACTCCAAAAATTTCAGTTAGTCTATAAGAAAATTTCATCATAAAAATATGCAACATAGGCCATTAATTGAACTATCATTGAATTATCAACCACAAATGATGAAATATAATAAATGATGAAATAATGCTAAATGATAAAATATGACACATATATAATCGACAGCCATAGATCTGAATTTTTTTTATACATTTATGAATGACACAGTATCAGAAGACAGACTAGGAAGATAATGACTTACCCATAAATATACTTGATCACTTTTTACTTTAAAATTTGTACACAACCATTTGTGAAAGAAATAACCATAATTTAAATATGTTTTTCTAAGGAGATGTTGAAACAATGATGTTATTGTAAAAATGCAGCTTTATAACATGTGCTAGATGCAGAAATAATTATTGTTTCTCCTGTTTCTATGACAAATATCATCCCGACACATGCAATCATTGAATGTCGACAAATAAAGTTTTGAATTTTCATGTACAAAGTCTTTTCGTATGATCTTTAATTACAATCCCTTGTTGAAAATTCTGAAATTTTTACCTTTTCTATGCTTTATGAGTATAAATAAGTAAATAAAATAAAATATTCACCTCTTTGCTTAATTGTAAAAAGAATACTATAAAAATTGAGAAAAAGGAAGAAAAGTTTCCACACGGGGAGTCGAACCCACGATCATCGCATTACTACTCCGAGCTCTTACCGCCGCACCAACTGCTGCTGTACTTTCATTTCTAGCCAAGCCCTGCATGCCCTATAAATTTGAGAGAAATCAGTGAAGACGAGTAGGGAATGCCCCCTTGTTAGTAGTGGCCAAGCCAAAGTTGGCTGAGGGCCCACCATTGGGGGGAAAAAAAACTTTCTGGGTGAAACTTTCAGGATGGTGGTTTCTGCACCCTCTCTTTTTTTTTAAAGATTCCCAGGCTATTGATATTTACCACAAGCTGGTAAACGTTATCAGCATAGGAAAAGAAAACACGCTTCAGCAATTTAAAATATAAATTTGAATTATTAAATAAGTATTTTGTAATACATTAAAAAAAGTACTTACATTCTTCTCCAAATCTTCCTATAATTTTTCATGTTATTCTTCTCCCAAGTACACAGCAATTTGTTCTCGCTTAAAAAAAAATCATGAAAGCTGGGTAGACCTGGCTTAGTGCAATCCCTGGCAACAGCAGCTATTAAGAAAATGCATTTTCTTGTTCTCTTTCGAAAATTTACAGCAAAATTCTGTATTCTTGCAGAAATTTTATTGTAGCTTCTTCCACTGCTGGCAAATTCCACAAGCTCATATTTTAAAATTAAGGCAAAAAATACCATGATTTGTTTATAAAAACCATTGGAATTTGCAAAACAAAAAAGAATGCATACAAAAATGGTGGCATTACCTGAGCTGTTAT
Organism: Stegodyphus mimosarum; assembly: GCA_000611955.2. NCBI lineage: Eukaryota > Metazoa > Arthropoda > Arachnida > Araneae > Eresidae > Stegodyphus > Stegodyphus mimosarum. Next base: position 270,886 of record KK117325.1, read on the forward strand.
CAGCACAGTTGCCCAAAGAATGGTTATGTGTATGGTTGCCAGAGTTTGGCACAATCTGAAAATTTGGTGACTTCTACTAAATAGTTGCATTAATACATAAGTACTGATTTTTAGTACAGCAAGGTTTAATGAGTCACTGAAAAGATTTTAACTCAACGGCCAATATATGTAAAATGATACTATTACAGTAATAACTCAGAACAGTATGCAAAATAAATTTCATACATCTAAATCAACATTTCTTACAGAAATTTGTACATAATTATTGAAGATGAAATTTTTTTTATTTCTTTGAAACAAAAGTATTTTTGAGCTGAGGTATTTTCTTCTTATATAATTAATTTGTGGTAATTGCATGATAATAATAATAAAATAACATAATATGATAAATAAGCAACCAACTTACAAAGACACTAAAGTAGTCAAAGGGCGAATAACAGTATACTGTAGAATACCATGTTTACAAGCTTGTATAAAATACCTGAAAAGAAAAACTAATAGTAAATAACCATACATTTCTATTTAAATTTTCAAATACAACCTTGTACTGAAAATTGTAATGCAATATGAATTATGAAAAAAAAGATGTTATCAAAAAAACAAATACTAAAGTTTCAAAATAAATACAGTAAAATTTAATAAATAAATAAACACATTATTATAATTAGATATTGAACAATGACAGATTAACCTAAGCACATACAGATAATATAAATAGCTGGTAAATGTTTTATTACTTACCAAAAATTGAAAATTTTATTTTTACCTATAAAGAGATCTGAATTTTTATTCAGCATTTCAATTAAATCTATGCTCATCAATAACTAATGGGATTATCACATCTAACGAAGTGTGAGGCTAGAACAAACTTTCCCGAGAAATGAGCTGGTCTGTCATCTACTACTGAAAACTTCCTAGCCTAAACATTTTTCGTTGAAAGTGTATCCCAATTAGCTATGTAGGACTTTTACAAACTGAACTAAAAATGTTTCATTTGAAGTGCTATCCTGCATATGATTTTTCCAAAGAACTAGATTTTACATACAACCAATCAAATATCCCAAAAATAAATACTTTGAGAAATGTTTCTTTTGCTGCACTGTTGAGGGGAGCTTACAGACATGATATGTTTTAACAGTTAAAAAATGGTCTACATTGAAAAAATTCAAAATTCTATGCCAAAGGGGAAAAAAGCATTTAAGAAGAAACATTTGGAATCAATAAGAAAAAACAGTCAAAATATTCTTTCCTTTTGTGCCC
>KK117325.1:272188-297032 GCA_000611955.2 Stegodyphus mimosarum
ATTACAAAATTTTAAACAAACTATAAACATGCCAAGTATTTTCACGCATTAAGCTGTGAAAAGATTATCAGTGTATATATATATTTGCTTCAACAAATTAAATTTTAGTACACTGCTAACAGTTTTTGCTGTTTTATTTATGATATAGCACTAAAGACTATCTTTATGAAAGTAGACATGCTTTCTAAAATCCTTTTTAAGGAAATAAGGCTTACACAAAAGGCATGAAACACACATTACACAAAGGGCATGAAAATCCCATACAATGGGTGAACAGTCCATTGAATTCAAATCTCTAAATGAAAATGGAATAAAATATTGACATTCCCCAGCTCTAACCAGTAGTCACTTTCAATTTTAAAAGCAATTATGCAAATATATTTGTCTTCAATTAAGTAAATCATTTCAAAATCTGCAAAAATATTAAACAAAGCCTTGTACTATATTTAATGGTATATTTAAAAATATTTCCTCCTTGTAAACATTTTACCCCAAAGCCTTACTTTTACTTTTTTCAGTTCTTATGCATTAAATTCTGGATTTAGGAAACAATGATAATAAAGAAGAAATCTGAATAATCTTTATATTTCAAACAAAGACTGAAAATATTGCCATTCAGTTTTCACTTGCAATGACTTTAAAGGCAAGTTTAAGAACTGTTCTTTCAGAAATTAGAGAAATTTGAATTTAAGAGAGAAAATTTGATACTTATCCTATGAATTGTGAAGGAGCCACCAAGCAGCAGAAATTAGTGGCAGCAGAAATAAGCATGACATTACAACTGCAGTTTTGTTTCATGTATTGGTTCTTAATAAGCCAACTTTTGCTTTCATGAACTAGGGTATAAGTTAACTTTTATGGCTGTATTTTCTCTTTCATTTTGGAAAAAAAAAAAGAAAGAAAAAAGAATTAAAATTTGGGACCAACCTATTGCAGAACAGCAAGAAGTGAATTATTTTCAAAGTTATGGTATCCTACCATAAAAAAATTTTATATAAATGGTATATAATGATAAAGTCAGCTGAATATGACTGACAAAACAGCACCAGATTGGAATGATTACCAGCAGAAAGTTTATATTTATAGCATTCTGAACTGAGCTACTGGTAAAATTGCAGGGCCTAATAAAATAGTAAAAATTTATGAAAGCCTTTTTATGAAGCACAAAAATGAAGTGGATTGGATACGAATTGTTTATTAAATAAAGAGGTGTTTAATTCCTTCAGGTTCAGAATTGCAGAGGAACATTAAGTGTAACTTTGACAAGATCTCCAAAAAAGGTTCATTGTTCAACGGTGGCCCAACTTTCACAGTCAATGTGACAATATATATGTACTGAATATTTAAATAACAAAGAAATTTGCAAAAGATATTAGGAAACTGCAATGTAACAATACACTATGCTGATATAGCTAAAACTGGAGGGAAAAAATAAAATAATGCTTAAACATGTTTTGATCTTTTGTAATATAAATAGCTTTGAATGAAACTGACTGGAACATAAGGAACTGGAATTCACATAATAAATAAGATAATATCTTTGATATTATATATGAGTGATATTTTCAGAAAAGGGAGATATAGATTTCATACTGTGTCTTATTCTTAGGCCAGCATATATTAGAGGTAGGTTAATTTTCCTTATAAATAATATAATCTAGCACATTTACTTATTTTCTCTAATGTCTTGCCTAACTCTATTACAAAAGTTTTTGTAACATGTCAGAATGTTAATTAGATTCTTATGAAAAGTAATCCCTCACATAACAAATGAAATTTCCTTCACAATGGAATTCATTATGCAGGACATAGTTTCCCGCAGGCTAATATGGAAATAATTCTAATCTATATCTGAGCTTGGTTCAAAAACTTAAAAGAGTTCAGGGATTATTTAACAACACTAACAATTTACTTGGGTATAAAAAGACTTACTATATACACTATGCACAAACACAGTCTAACATTTTTTCATTTTAGTTTTTAATTTCAGTTTTCTCTACCTGAAGTAGAACTCTCCTTTGCTATATATCCAGTTTAGATTTCTTAAGATGCCATGATTTCAGACATTATTTAAAATGATTTATTTTTCTCTTTTCTCACAGGAATGATATGAAGTACTATGAAAGCTCTGAAGTATCTGACTACAAAGCTCTGAAGTATCTGACTACATAATATTAGCATTGAACAGATCTGCCACTTTGCCTCTGTTTGACTGGGCTGTGATTGCTTAGCTATGGACTAGATTTCTTTCTATTTCTTTAAAATGCAACTGACGATTATAGTGGGTATCAGTTCTTTGTGTTCTTCTCATTCTCATCAAAAGAAACTTCCCTTTGAGCTTCTTCATGTTTCTGCTCAAGTAAGGCTTGCAGTTCTTTATAGGTGATATAATATTATGAAATAAGTTATATGCCCAATCACCTCCTTGGTTTCTTTGCTTGTACACAGACACACTTTTCTGTAGTTACATGCTGCTTAGATAGAAAGTAAGGCAAATTTAGCCAATGTTTAACATGTTAATAATGTCTGATGAAATTTATATGGCAAGGGATTCTAGCCTTCTACAGGCATTCATTATGTAAGACTTTCATTGTGTGAGGGACTACTGTACTCACTGAACAGAATATGAAAATCATCTTGCAACAAAATTTGGTGACAAAATTGAATGCCCCCCCCAAATAAATAATTTTAGCACTTTTTGCTTATCTACACCCTTCTCCTGAAAAGTCACAAACTGTTAATGACTTATTTTTTGCCAAGATAAGATACAAAAGACAGCAGCCACTTATTATGAAACTATGAATGACACTATGAATGAATAAAACACTATGAATTGCATAAAACAGCAGCTAATAAACAAATGCAAGAAACATCCGCATTAAAACACTTTTTAGCTTTAAAAAAAATCAGAAAATTGGAGAAACTCGGTATCATGCACAACTTGGCACTGCACACACTGTTGTTCTTCCCCTGTATGCAGCAATCTATTCCCACTTAAAGAACGTCAGATAATTGTACAAATTTTGGTCCATAAAATTTGATTGTTTACAAAGCATGACTTCATGAAAAGTGAATTATTGCATTCTCTACTACTGAACAAAGCACATTTTTTTCATCAGCTGGCTGTACAGTCTCTTTATGGATCCTTGCTAGAAAAAAAAAAAGAAGAGGAAGAAAAGAAAAAGGGGGAAAAAAAAGAAAAACATATGTACCCAAATAAAAAAAAACACTAATCATAAAATGACAGTCAAATTTGCTCTCATCTGCTGTATGCTAGCACACACTTGAGTTGCCATATAAAAGTACATTTTGGTCACATCATGGGTTGCCTATTCTGGTGACACAGTGTATTAGATAGAAAGTAAGGCAAATTTAGCCAATGTTTAACATGTTAATAATGTCTGATGAAATTTATATGGCAATATATATATGTAGCGTATTCGGAAACTAAGTACCGTTTCATTCTAGCGGCGTCGCAGCGCTGTGGTAGGCGTCCCGCGCATGCGCACTAGTCTTTCTTGTTCACTGACTTTCAATTGTCGCCATTTTGGTTGCTCTATGTTGTGTTTTCAGTTTGCTGTGCACATTCAAAATGTTTAAGACAATTAGTTCTCCCGCTGACTGTGAGATTCGTGCCGTGATTAAATTTTTGAACGCGAGGAATGTTAAACCGGCCGAAATTTATCGTCAAATGACAGAAGTTTACGGTGAATACGCGATAAGTGATAGAATGGTGAGAAAGTGGGTAAGAATGTTTAATGCAGGTCGAACAATTGTCTACGCCGAGGCTCGGAGTGGTCGGCCTTCTGTTGTCACCAATGATTTGGTATGGAAAGTTGATGAAGCAATTCATGAGAACAGACGCTTCACAATGACAACTCTTTCAGAGGCATTTCCACAAATTTCACGTACTGTTTTGTTCGAAATTGTGTCTGACCGCTTGAATTATCGCAAACTGTGTTCCCGATGGGTTCCAAAAATGCTCACTGATGTTCACAAAACAAAGCGACTTCGTAGTGCCCTGACATTTCTCACGCGGTACAGTGATGAGGGAGAAAACTTTTTAAACCAAATTGTGACAGGTGATGAAACTTGGGTGTGTCACTTCACACCAGAATCGAAATAACAATCGATGGAGTGGAGACATACTCATTCTCCGAAAAAACAGAAGTTCAAAGTGACAATGTCATCACAAAAAATCATGTGCACTGTCTTCTGTGATAGGGAAGGCGTTTTACTCACTGAATTTCTTCCCAGAGGTGAAACCATTAATGTGGCACGATATTGTGAGACTTTAACAAAACTAAGGCGTGCCATTCAAAACAAACGAAGAGGAATGCTCAGTAAAGGAATTGTGTTGCTCCATGAGAATGCTCGACCCCATACTGCTCTTGTCACTCAATCGTTAATTCAACAGTTTCATTGGGAGCAGTTTGATCACCCGCCGTACAGCCCGGACTTGACGCCATCCGACTATCACTTGTTCCTGCACATGAAGCGCGAGCTTGGTGGCAAGCGCTTTGGATCTGACGATGACACAAAAAATGCTGCGGATTCGTGGTTATCGAAACTGGCGGGAAGTTTCTTTGACGATGGTATACAAAAACTGGTCACCCGCTATGACAAGTGTTTGATCATTGGCGGAAACTATATTGAAAAATAGTTTAAGACATGTATTTTCATGTAAAAATAAAATTGGATTCGAAAAAATTGTTTTACTATTTTTTTTTCAAAACGGTACTTAGTTTCCGAATACGCCTCGTAATATTCTGGTGACACTGTGCCTATTCTGGCGACACAGTACACAGCTCATGAATACTTTTCAGGGGAGTGTATATATATATATATAGAAAGTCCCTAATTTTATGTAATTTAGCTGGCCTATATATCTGCATTTGAAAATTATGACAAATCTCTCATTTTTAAACATTACTTGCAACAAAGATTATAAAGAAATTCGTTCAACAAGGATAAAGGAAAATAAGTTAAAATTTGTCACTCAAACCAATTAATATATAGATATTTATTAAAAAAACTTTATAAAGAAACATAAGGTTCAAAATAACAACATACACATGGTAAAGAAATCAACAGATGCTAGGATGAAAAAAAAATATACTTACTTCCCACCTGGACAAGGAGGAAAGCAACATAAAGGGAAAATGTATTTTACTGGCTGTCTGCATTCTAACGAAGAAGATAAGTCCATTTCATAATGAAGAAAATTTAATAGAAACACCATAAAATTATATATCACATATGCTTCATAGCATTCTCGACATGTGTCCAAATAAATGCCAGTCTTTGGGAAACTTAAGGCAAGCCACTGAAATGGAAAGACGAATTACTTAAGCTACACATATATAAGTCACACTAAATAACAAATAAATGAAAACTAATACGAGTGAAGACTTACAGCATTAAGAGCATATATTGGTACCATCCATAGTATTCTAAAAAATAAATAAATAATTAGATTTTTTAATAAAAAATTTTTGTAGAAATTTTTTTTTCATAGAAATAATTATTATTATGTTCTCAGAATTTTTGCTATATATAAGATGATAATCATGACAACTTTTTATAAAAGAATGCATCATACTGGCAGTAGTATATTATTAAGTAAGTATGCTTTACATTATGCTTCAGAGAATACACTAAACTAACTAATGATTAATACAGCTAAATATCTCCTTATAATAGTTATACAAAAATATTTTGCTAAGATTGTTAATTATAATTTAATGTAATCTAGGATGAAATATAAGTTTATATTATACAAAGTGTGGTTATGAAGATTCGAATAATTTAAAACCACATCAAAAATGTGACACTAAGTAAATTATAGGAAGTTTTACTGGTACTTCATGGTAAAATGGCCATCACATTTAGTCACCAAAGTAACAAACTTAGATAACCTGCTTGTAATGTACAAATTTCATATGCCACTAAATGCTTATATCATGGGCTGCTTAAATTTTTTGTACCATTCTTTTAATACACTTGAAATTTTGATATACTTCATGGGAAAATGCATTATATTATCTGTAATAAGGCAATATGAAAGTTTATCAAAGCCGCTTTACATCCATGGTTTAAGATAACAGCCACATTGACCATGTGTTGGAGAACAGTTTCTGAATAGATGACACATTTATTTAATAGATTTTTAATGCAGAGTTAGGATTTTGAAATTCTGAAACTTTAGCATTCATTTGAATTCACAGTATTTTCTGACTATCTGCAACTCCACTTAAAAGCTATAAAAAAGCACAGGTAAGGCAATGAATCATGTCACCAAAAAGTATTTATGTGACAACTTAGGTATGCATGTAGCATCCCTCCACATACCTTTCCATTTCTCCAGATATAGCCTTCCATTTTCCCAGATATTTTTGCTACTGTGACTGCACATTATAATCTCTTCCATAGAAATTTCAGTATTTTAGCATAGCAGTGGACTGCTCATTGGAATTTTCATTGCTTGAAGAAATTTTGGACTTAGATTTTTGTATTCACATAGTGTAATGTAGCCCACTTAAAGGCATTTATGTGCCCCTCCCCCATTTTATGACTTTGATTCTCAGTTTGTGTGTGATACTGAGTTCCTGCAATTCTCTGATATTTTTTTTAACAATAATAGATAACTGCTTGTAAGCCAAGAACAAAAGTGAAAAAAAAAAAAAAGTGCATGTGTCTTCAACAGAAAAAAGAAGAATTTAAAAAAATAGGAAGCACTGGATGCATATTTTAAATAACCTTCACAAACATTTCTCTATGAAGTCATCATCAATAAATTCACAGCTTTTCAGAGGGGTGCAGGTAATTAGAAAGCATAAAATATAGTTGTTGATTAATGAGTCCATTTGTTGCTGCTTTAAATTTCAGACTTTAAGATAAACATGAATAACACAACATCTGAATTTTTATCCTCACTTGTTAGCATGTGATTGACTATAAGAATAGAGGAAGAATGTTTGCACAGATATTTTTCTGAAAAACACTGGAACTCAAATAGAATTTGTACAGAAAGAAAATTAATAACAATGAAATAACAAAATCATGCAAACAACCTGCTCAGTTATGAATAGAACTCATTCAACAAGTGATCACGGAGATAGCAATCTATGTTGAGCTATCAAAATAGATGAAATTAAAAAGAAAATTATTTCTAAAAAGTTTAAGCTACAAGTAACAGTAGAAAATTACGAAGTCCGAAATCTGGACATCCAATATCCAGAATGATCCAAAATGTGGACTACTATCAGCAACATTTTTTCAAGAACTTTTTTTATGCTTTATACTTGCACACTTTGAGCCTTTTTTTATAGTATAACATGTGAAGAGTTTTGACATTTAATTTAACTTTCGCATGGATACCAACCTGGTGAATCATCATTTATAATTTTTTGCTTTCATCACAGGATGACTATCAACGCAATACAACTTGAGAAATGCCTAAGCAATTTTTTTAACTTAATATTTTATCATTTTAATATTAATAATTCAATACCAAAGGGCATGGTAACTTTTCATGTTGACATTATGCTTGGAGATGATGAGAGACTTTAGCTAATTCTGCTGCAAAGTATTAAGTGTGTTGGGGGGGCAAGGAGAAATTTCAGTTATAGTATATTTAAGGGTACCCCTTGGATTATCGCTAAGTTCTTTCATTTATCGCCAAGTTGCTGTTTCTTTTATCATCAAGTTGTTTCCTTTATTGGTAACCTGAGTAGTTGAATGTTATGGAAACCCTATTATGATGTAATTGGTTGCATGACTGCAGTGAATTTGGATGATGGGAAAAGATTTGTAAGGGCGTGTGTGTTGGATGTTGGTTAGGAAGTATGCTAGTGATTTTGTGGTTTACATTGTAAGCGGCTGAATGTGGTAAGACTAATTTCACTTTCTGTATGATTTTGAATGAAAGGGAAAAAAGCATTAATTGACTGGTGTGTAAATGAAAGTTTACTTAGCAGCCACTATAAGTGTCCTGTTTGTAGGAAGGAAATGTATATGGTCAAATGTCGGAGGTTACCAGCACTATGCAGGATACTTTTTATTTTTGTGAATTTATGCGGCAATGCCAGTATACAGATTCTAGTTCAGATAATTTTAAGAAGTTTTTGAATGCTCCTAAGGAATTTTGTTTGACTGAAAACATGGAAATTTCTAAATAAGGTAAGTGGATATTTCCTTTGTGTAGTGCTAAGATGAATTTTCTTTTTTTATTTTATTTCATTGTTTGATTTAAAATGTAGTTTATTGAGGTTATATATGTATTTTGTTTGGCTCTAGTGTAGATTTGGCTGCTCCTTTCCTTTTTAGCGTAAATAGATCAATGTGTACATGGACACATTGATCTATTTTCACTTAAAAATCAAAAGGAAATCAAGGGAAAGTCACTTAAAAGTCAAGGGAGTGCACAGTGCCAAGTTTGTGCAATTCTCTGATATGTTTTTTAAGTCACGTATGTGTACATGGATACTGAGCTTGTGCAATTCTTTAACTTGTTATTTTGGCTCTGTGTAGTGACGATTTTTGGCGCAAAAATGTCTACAGCTGGCTATAGATAAGCCTTAAGTCTATGTGGGAATTTGTTTATTCAGGAGGTCTTAAACATGCATGGTAGGATGTTTCATTTTGTAAGGCAAAAAATAAAATGCAAAATTTTTGCAGACTCTGCTTACTCAAGTCACAGTGATGTAGAAGATACATATAGCAAATTTCAATAAGATTGGATAATATTTAGAGGTCACTTTGATCAGTTTTGTAAAAGTAGGAAAAAAATACATTTTTTCAATGCTAGTTACTTTTATTGGGAAAACTAAAAATCACAATTTAAAATAATATTAAAATTAGACACTAAGATTAACAGGTAGTATGACAGGCAAGACAAGTGTTATATTAAATCAACTTTGAAAGATGTAATCCCTTCTTTTGTTCACTTGAAGAAAACATTTCTGTGATGCTTGACAACCCTCAACAAAAATTGCTTTTGCTGTCCATCCATAACCAATTCGTTAGAATTTTTTTTATCAGAGCAAGTCCTCTTTCTGTGGTATCACTGATCACATTAAGAGCATTCACATGGCATCTTAGAAAATCACTGCAATATTATATCATGTTGTGGATTTCAAACAATTCAAAGACGTCTTTGTTTTATTAGTAATGACTCAGGTCTTGTCCTTCAAAAACTAGGTTTTTACCTTCTGATTATTTCATTTCCTTTTTCGTTGCAACTCTGATTTCTAAAATTTTATAAGTCATAGTTTTCTTATCAGCCTCAGTAATATGTTTGTCCAAAAAAGCCAATCCTACATTTGTTTCTGACAGAACTAAGGTAACTGTGGGAACACTCTTTTTTAATGTCTAAGTGCTCACAAGCTGTAGCATATCCAAACCATTCTTTGGAGCCCATCGACTTACAGCTGCCTCGTGCCAAAAGCAAACATACATGAGGCTGACAAAATGTACAACCTGTTTCATTCCTTTTAATTCTCATTGAGGAATGTTCAACTGCTTAGTGAAGAGGACAATTTTAAGTTCATATATTGCCTTTAGCATCGACCTTGCTTAATGCAGAGCCCTTGGAATCCTAAAATTGAAGTCATTTTGAGACCAATCTTTTAGGTACAGGAATGAGAGTTGTAATAACTCTTTGTAGTCTTCTCTTGGATGACTTCTGTCTTTTAAGACACTTTGGATGTAGCTAATCATTTTCACTCTTTGTTCTTCTAGAAAGCCTTGAACAGGATTTTCTTCATCCAGCATTGTTGTATATAACTTCCTATCAAGTGAAGCCCTCTCACTTTGGAACTTATTTTTAAGGCGAAAACCTCATCTACTCCACTCATTGATGAACTCATATCATCTTCTCTTTGTGACCTAAGAAATTCTTTATCTTCTTGGGATACACTAGTTACATCAAGTTCACCTTTTCAGATCTCCCATTTCACATTTGCTTTCTTCCAGTTTCTTGACTTCTCTTTAGTCAGACTTTAGTATTCTTTGTATAGCTTCTGTGTACTAGCACGGATACTCTGCTCATTTCCTTGTGATGGTAAATAAAAACTAAAACCACTGGGCATTGAGCTCCTCAAAACTCAACACTAAGCACCTTTTGTAGCAACCAAATTTCTCCTTTGGTTTCAATTATGTGCAAAAGATTAAATAAATACACGAGAAGTTCTAAGTACAAAGCACTTCAGTATTAGAAATCTCATTAGTTTGAGAATAAAATAAACAATGTGTACAACCCCCAATCTTCTTGAAATTTGGCATATATATCTTTTACATATCTGAGAGTTGGGGCATAAGCAAAGTAATGTGAAAATCACATCTTTGGAAAAATGAAAGACCCTAATGTGCAAGAAATAGATATAAGCATAATAAATAAATAAACTATATAATTCAGGCTTAACTTCAACATGTGACAGAAGCAAGAAAAAATTTAGTGCAACATCCTTAATTACCAGAATCATGATACATCACCTAGAGTTTATATTGAACACTAGCTAAGCTTTACAATGAAAACTGTGAATTTGAAGTTTTTCAGATATCATAAACAAAAAGCAAACTTTCCCAATTAATGGAATTTGTGAAAAAATTTGGAGAAGTGGTAATAAATGAAGACTTTTCATTGTGATGACAGTACCTCAATTATCCGTCAACTAACAAATGGTGGAATCCGTAGTATGGTTCTAAAGCCAGAAAATATCACTAGCAATAGCGAAGAAAACGAAAGAGAGGTTGTTGAGAGTGAAAAAATTTCAAATGAAAGTTTAGTTGGAATTCTTGACCCTACAATTACAGAAGTTGAACAATGGTACTTTGTAACTGAACAAAAAATTATGTTTATAACTATAATTAAAAAAAAAAAAGTATAAGCCACAAAAAAAAAAAGCAACTTAAACAGCTTATACTGGAAGAAATGTATAATAAAGGAAATGATTTAATATTGAGCTTTTTTTTTTGTAAATTTTAATTCCCTTAACACTAGACTCATGGATTTGATTAGGGCCATCAGTAGCTTTGAACGATTTTAATAATTCAAATAATATCAAATGGCCAATGTCATCTTAAATACCTAAATAATTGGGTGAAATATACACATACATATAGATCTAGATAAAAAGCAAGAAATTTGGGGGGGGGGAATTCAATTAAATCTGATGTACCTCCTCTTGATAGTATTGAATCAGAATCACTTTTAATATATTTATGGGAATTTTGAATTTTATTGGTACTAAATTTCTTACTCTTTTTATCTATATTGATTAATTTTTCAGCAGCATTTTGGGTGGAAATAATATTTGGATAATTTTGTTTTAAAATTAAAAAAATTATGACACTGTTATATATATATATGTTATATTACAGTTCACAGGTACTGATGACACTTTTCAAATCGGTGTGTCTGTCTCGGGAGAAATCGTGAAGCTTCCTTTATTTTATAAACAACTATTTTACACTTTAAATTTTATGATTTTTACATGACTTCTTACTAAATTTAAAATGATGATCTAATATTAAAAAAAATCCCAAATACAAAATCACTGAAGTTTCAACGAATCTGCATTATGGATTTTGCACTACATAAAAGCAGTTTAATTTTAATTTAAGATAAATGATTAACCTTGGAAATGTTATAGGGGATTTTGTAAAGAAAATTTTCTCAAGAGAGCGAGAGAAAACACGAAAACTCTTTTGCATCCAATCATTATTCGGTCACAAATTAAATTTTGAAAGAAACTATTAATGTACAATGATTTTATGTTTTGAATGATTGGTAAGTATAAGTATGATTCATTACTGTTTGTAAAGCAAACCATGAAGCAGTTATTCAGCAACTTTCTGAATCATTAATATGACATTTTCTATAACTATGCAGTTTTTTATACTGAATCTAAGTGATTTCAATCTGATATTTCTTTTACTTGTATTTTTTATTTGGAAACATTATATCATAAATACTATTTTATATTAGCTGGTCATTTGCTGAGATTAACCTGCTTTATCTCAGCTAGGTTTCTGACCAAAATGGCAATTTATGCTTGACTAAATATTCAGAACAATTTAGTAGATTCTGCACTTTAAAATATCATTCAAGGTACTTTTTTTTGTTAAAGTAGCTAGCAAACTGATATAGTTTGTCACTAAAATCTGCAAACTTAATTGGTCTCCCCAATGTAAAAATTTCAAATGCTGCCAAAAACTTGTCAGTGGCTGCTTAAAGAAGGAAGTATATTTTTAAGCTTAATAAGTACACAAAGAAAATCCCAAATTTACTCAACCTAATTTAAATACTAAAATCTTACTTCAACATAATGTACCTTATACAGATATTTAATCAGCAGACAATAAATTTACATTACATTTTAATTTAATCCTTTCGACTCGACTTTTGCATGATTAAAATTTAACTATGAAAAGTAGTTTAATTTAATGTTGACATATTAGAAGAAGTGTAATAAGAGTTTAAAAATTTTAACTTTTCCTGTTTCCTGGAAATCTCGTGGAACAATATGTCCTAGTAGTACTGTCAACTGGGAATATTTGTCCCAATCATCTACGATATTGTAATAATAACCGTACACTGCATGTGAATAAATAAAGTTAAATGAGATGTGCCGAATATTTTATTTTTGCAGTACAAGTTAAGTATGATATGACGTAAAGCAGTCTTTACAAAGTGCAACCTGATACATTTGGCAAATAGGCCAGGTTTCTTTAAGTCATATATTTGTTCCCTAATCCTTTAAGAACACTGTAAATGTAAAAACCCATTTAAAAGTGGGTTTTATTTACCCAATAGGGGAAAGAAATCTAATCTCTGGGCACAATGCAGAATGAATGAAACTTAATCTAAAGTGCCCATTAAGACTGAAAGGATTAAAGTATATGCAAAGTGCCTTATTTTACAGGGCAAAGTACCCTGAACTAAAATAATAACATTTTCTACATTACACATATACTCAACTGAAAGAACTGAATATAAACATCTAGCATACATTTAACAGACTGAGTATTTTTGAAGCTACTAAGAATTTATTGCAATTACAGTGGCTCACATTTGTTTTCAGACATTTATATTTTTTAAATTTATTTGCAGAGATGTATTAGATACTCGAACAGAAAATTTGCATATTTGTTTAATATATTATTTTTCTGCATATTAAGCTTAGCTTATTGCAAAATAAGTATCAACAGGATATTGCTCATAATAAAATCTCATCTTCAAAAATTGTTAATCATAATACTTTGCATAATAATATGGACATTTGGAAGGTTTGCTCAGATGCTTTGGCAGATATTTCTTACCACAACTTCCTTTTAAATGAAGATACATCACAAGAACTATCATCTGTATTTGGTAATTATTACTTGTTTAGCAAAATATATTAATATTCCCACAGCTGAAGTAAAATGGCAAGATGCTATAAATTAAATCACAAGTTCTGCTAGAAATTTAATTATTCATCATTTTAAAAATGGTAAAAGTCTTCAAAATAGCTAAAAAAACCTTCATATAAAGCAATCAACTAATTAATGATAGAAATTGCATACAACTGCTGAAAATGCCACAACATCTAGGCCAAACTAACAAACAAGAAATCAGAGATTTAGCCTATGAAAATTAAAACAAGACCCCAAAATTAGTTCTGCAGTAAAAGCTATATCTACAACTGTTAAACATGTCATTAAGGCATATGGACACAATGGACAAGCAGCAAGAAGGAAATTCTTTATTCAACAAGGAAAGAAAGAAAATATGCCTGGCATTTGCAAAATCCAAAACAAAAGCAAGAGTGCCCTAAATCAACTTTTGTTCTGATTAGTTGAATTATTTTTGCCAAAAAACATCTTTATCTGTGACAATATTCAATCATCCTGAATATTGTTTTGTCTTCAAAAACATAATGGCTAGTGAATTACGTTTTCATTTTTGGATCTTAAACGGCTGTGTGTGTAGGGAGGGTGAAGGTAGCTTTTTTCTAGCTTATCTAATCTTGTACATAATAAGTGGAACTCCAAAGACCAATGTTTGTGTGGAGTAGAATGTTACAAATGCTGATTTTCTTTTTGTTAGGGTGGCAAGTGAGAAGGAGAAAGAATTAGGTTTTTAGTAACTTAAAGCTTACCCATCACTACAAATGCACTTACCCTTAGCTTTCTGATTTGATCCAGCTTATTGTTGTCTTCAGTCTAACATTAACACCATTATCAAAATTAAAGTTTTATTAAAAGATAATACCACTGTTTTACTTTTCCTTTGAAACTTTATATCCATCAACCAGCCGATGGATATCAGAACTTTGCATACACTGAAATTAAGACAGAATTTTTAAAATTCAGCACAGCAGGTAAAATTTTCCCAGAATTCCAATATTTTAATAAAAAAATCCATGGTATGGAACATTGCAAGGTCACAACAGGACAATGCTAATATTACTTAAAATGCTTACGTGGGAGAAGTAGGTTGATATATGTGATACTAATTTTTGAAGGCCAATTCAGTGGTTCCCATAAGCAGATAACAATTAAATAAGCATACATTTTTGTTTGAATAGTGAATATTTTATTTATACGAGACACTAATCATACTGATTGCCTAGAACACTGAAAATAATAGAACTAAGTTTGTTTACAGCTAGTTACCATATTTCAATATGATGATGATGATAGTCATAAATTTAAAGATTTTTGGATAATATCACAAGTGAAAAATTCAATTCTTTAATTAATGGAACATATGAAGAAATGGTAAATGAAGATTATATAACTGAAGTCTTCAATTACAATGACAATGCTCCAACTGTTAATCAAGTAATGAACAACATAATCTGCAGTAAGCTAAAATGGCAGAAAATAATATGGGTATTAAGACACAATAACACGCCGAACGAAACTAATTCAGAAGTCAAAACAACAAAAATCAGCGTAAGTTCTCAATATTATCACAGGACTAGTTTCGATGGTTTTTACCGAACCATCATCCTCAGCTGCGAAGATTTACGGTTTCGCAGCTGAGGATGATGGTTTGGTAAAAGCCATCGAAACTAGTCCTGCGATAATATTGAGAACTTACGCTGATTTTTGTTGTTTTGACTTCTGAATAATATGGGTATGTCAAGAAAAATGCCAAACTAAATTGGTGATGTCTGATGCTGAGGAAATGTGGAAAAAAAAAAAAAGAGCACATTTTCTGATTAATGGAATATATGAAGAAATGAGCAGAAATCCTAAAATGATGATGATATTTCTACGATGATATAGCTGAAGTCTTCACTGTAATGACAAGCCTAAATCATCAATCGATTATCAGATGGTGAAACCTATAATATGGTTTTAAATTCAGAAATTCTCAACAAGGAAATTACAGGACTTAAAATTTTGTAGGTCAGCAAAAAATTATGTGCCTCTAGGAAATTAAAGAAAAAGAAATTTCTTGAAAAACTTAAGTTAAAAAAAAAAAATTAATGAAACAAAGCAAATGTTAACATAAGTTTCCTTCTTGCAAATTTTGATTCCCTTAAGATCACAAATGCTCCATTATTTTCCAGAGAGCCTTTCATATTCTTTATTTTATGATTTATTTATGTAATTTTACTAGATTTAAACTAATGATAAAAAATCCAGAAATTTTTTAAATTCAGCAATTTCAAAATCTTGAAGTCCTGCTGATTCTGGATCTTGAACTTTGCATTGCATTTGCATTGGAATTTAATATATTTGGATTGAAATGATGAATATCTGTGAGGTGAAAAATGAATGAAGATCTGATTCTGAAATCTTACTGTTAAACATGGTACAGGAAGCATAATGGTTTGGCAAGGCCAGACCATAGCATAGACAAGACAAATGTCTAGGGTCCAGTTTTGGGGTACAGCTCGGCGGTCAAACTCTCCACTTTGAAAACAAACGTAAAAGTATAATAAAAGTTTCCTTTTATTTCACAAAATAAATAAGTTTATCAATTTAAATTTAATCTAAATCTACATTTTTTTTTTTTTACTACGATGTACTGATATAAATGGTCCACTGCACATGAAAAACATTTCCCTGACTAGCCAGCTGATCTACAGATGGGGCATGACATGTGATATTGGGTGCATGCATATTGCATGGTGAACAGAAGTCTGGGAAAATAATTAAATATAGCAAGAGAAAAGCATAGAGAGATAATTTTTTGGCTCTAAATATTAAATTTCTGGAAGTGATTAGTTAGCTGAAGTTTTGAAGTAGCTTTTTATATAATAAACTGTATATATATTTTAGATAAAATTAATTATCGTCACGCTTCCGGTGGCATAAAAAGAAAGTGTAAGAAGAAAATGCAAGAAGAAACAAAATAAATAAACAAAAAAAATTCTCCGTTTAAATATGTTGTTAATACAAAAACAGATAATATTGTTGTGGAAGTTCAGTCTGAAGCAAAGATTGGTTGAATTGAGGAGTTGGTGAATATTCTAGAAACCAGGAAGTACACGCAGCAGTGATAGAAAGCAATGAACAAAGTAATAGAAATGAAAAGTAACTGAAGCAATATAAATGAAAAACACAAAAGGCATACCAGATATTGTGGAGAAAAACCAAAATACAAATGATGAAGAAATTCAAAATATAGAATATATACCTAACATCGTTAATGATATTTTAGCTTTGGAAAATTTTGACATTTCTTTGTGGCTGTTAAATTTCACAACAGACATGCAACATTATTTGCTTAAAAATAAACCTCCATCAAATATCTCTTTTATAAATACCACTAAAAATGTAGCAATAGAAGGTGGAAAAACTGTAATTTGGTCATTAAAGAAAGATACTTTTATTAGCATTAAAGGAAATGGTGAAAAATATGAATGAGAATGCTTAGTGTAGAGTAATTTACTGCTATGTTTGCAAGATATATTCGATCAAACAAGCAGCTTTTACGGAATATTCGGACGGAAAAAATACAAATGTAAGAGTGCAAGAACATGAAAATTCTACTGATCATAGACATTCTATTAAAATTTTAGTAGCAAGAAATATAACTGAGATAGATACTATAGTTAGAAAACAGTATTTAGAAGAAAAAAAAAAATATTGGAGAAAAGTACTGCTACAGGTATAAAAAGTTCAGTTTTTAGCTTTGCATATAAAAATTCGGTTCAGCTAGAAAAGGCAATGTGAGTTATCTTTCGCTAACTACTTGCGATGAATTTATTGATTTCAATATTTTTTGAACAAAAAACTGCTGGAAACATTCGTATCAGAAGTCAAAGCCACCAAATATTTTTTTATTATAATTGACTCTATCCCTGATATAACACATGTAGACCAGTTAACTTTTACATTGCGTTATGTATCAGATGATGGAATCCCAACAGAAAGATTTTTTAGGATTTTTATCAATTTATTCACACACAGGAGAATTGCTAGAAAATGAAGTTTTAAAGAACTTCAAAGTCTTAGGTCTGGTTATTTGCAACTGTAGAGGAGAAAGCTACGACAATGCGGCAAATATGTCTGGAAAACACAATGGGCTCCAAAACCACATTAAAAAGCAGTCAAACAGCCCATTACATTCCTTTGCTTCACATTCATTAAATCTGATAGTAAGTAGTGCTAGTGAATCATGCTTGCAAGAAGTAGCATATTTTAATTTATTTCAGAATGTTTATACAGTTTTTTTGACGTCTACACATAGGTGGAACACAATAAAAGAAAGTTTTAAAGCAAATGACAAACATATTTTTGTCTTAATTTAACATAATTCAAAGTATTTTTGATTATTCTATTTATTAAAGAGTATGGCATCTCTTTTTACATGAATTGTGGAATACCTGTACCTTTTTTTGTGAGACCATCCATCTCATTTCCACATATCACAATGTGAAGGTATCCATTGCAGTACAATATTTGTTTTCTGTTATTAACCTGAAATTCCCTTTACAACTTTTAAGTCTTTGAGAGTCTAGATAATCCAGAGATGAAACCGCTTGGATTGCTGAGACAGAATCAAAGAGTATAACAACATTCTCCACTTTTGTCAATAGTTATTGACTGGCCAATCTAATAGCTTCAACTTCACTGCCAAATGGCACGATATTTGATCCTAAAGTTACATAGAATGAAAACATTTCTGAAAATACCCCAGTGCCTGCATTTCCCCCTGGTCCAACCAAGTTCTGTCAATATACATATGTAGGCATTCAGGGTGAGGATATCTGCTATTTATAGTTTCCAAAATGACAGCCTTTAAAACTGAATTAGGAACATCTTTCTTCCACACCACTTGAGTAAGATCAGTTCTGCCCTTCACAAGGAGAATTAAAGGATTAACTGAAGAAGGTAAAATCTCTGGGCTATATTCAGTATAAATATATAAATATTCTTAAAGAAAACTTGGAATGCAAAATACATTTAAGTTTTATGAGGACACTGATCCTACACATAAACTATAAATGTTCCCTTGTGGTTTTTATAAATTTGTCCTGAAGTTTTCAAAACTCCCCCAGACTTAAATCCTATCAAATGGGTATGGATAAACTAGAGAAAAGAATAAGGAACTATATTTCTTCAAAAGCTACATTTAAAGCAATCCTTACAGAGGAAAGAACAGAATGGAACATTCTTACATGAATAAATTAATTGAATCTTCCCCACAGTGCATAAAAAATATAATTTTAGCAAAAGAATGTCCCCAAAATGTGAAATGTCCTACTAGCTTCATGTTTTTTATAAAATATAAAACTTTTGTCCAAAGCGTCTATTTATTTATGTGAATCCATTTATTTTACTAATATTTACGAGATATTTAGAAATAAAATTGAAATTCACCCGTGTTTGAAAACAAATATGAGCCACTATATAAATATTACACAACTTTTAAAAAGAGAAATACAAGTCATACACAAACATTATGAAGCAAACAAGTTTACATTACTGTAAATTTAAAGAACATTAATCTACCCACCTAATAATGTATCTTTGCAGGTATGGTTTATTATAATGAACTAAATGTTGAGTTATCTCCCAAAATGTGATCGGGAGAGCCATGAGTACAAAAACACCACCAGTGAACCATGCTTGCATATGAGGTGATGTCCCGTTCTGCTGGAATTTTACAGCGCATAATGGAAGCACAATTAAAATTATTAATCCATATAGCATCATAACCACCGGGCGAATCCACATGCGCCATCGCACAAAAAGCCAACTGGAACACATATTTCTTACTCAATAGTTATAAACCTTCATTAATTTTCTACCTAACTGATGTAAGTTCGTGTCAAATTAATAGAAAAAAAATACACATTATTCTCGCCTATGACGAATTAATAACATCAATTTAGATGAATCCAAATAACAATTTAAATCATGTTCTTCTAATTAAGAAAAATTACAAGTATAATATAATAAGAAAATACATAATTTTCATATGAAATAATGAACATCTAATGCATAAAAGTGACACTATAACAAAGTAATAAAAGCTCCTGTTCTTGATCAGTGAGCAAGTTGTTATAATCATCCATACAGTGCAGAAATTTGGCAATTTATTTGTTTACGATACAGAAGACTGCATGGAAAGCTTTTTAAGCTTTTTTTCAATATGTTCTACGAGTTGAGATAATCAAGAAATTAATTCGAAATAAAGAACATTTCATTTGAGATATATATTTTATTATAAGATTTTTACTATAAATATATTTTATTCGAATTTTTGAAAAATACTTTGATTTAAAAAATTCGTACTAGAAGAATTTAAAAAAAAATCAACAATTGTACATTTTAATATTTATGAGGTTTACTCAGAATGGCAACATTTGACATGTTTTTATTAAAAAAAAAAGTTGAAGGGTGACTGCTTTAATAACGTTGTAGAAGTAGCTGGAAATTTTAAGTCTTGTCATATATTATGCCTGATTTTTCCTGTTGTCTTAAAAGACGCATTTAGTAAAGTGAGTATAGATTCAAACTGAATTTCTGGTTATGATGAAACTTTAAATTGTTTGATGATGCCTTATTGTGTTCTTTTATGTGCCAGTCAAATATTTAGATGGTATTATAGAAAGGTAAATTTTGTATGATATTTTTTCGGTTATGAATTATAGACGACGAAATTGGTTTGTTAGCATAATATTATCACTCCTCGGATATAAAATAAGAAATACTGACAAATTTACTTAATGTCGTATGCAATAAATTTTATTAATTTTATGCTGAAATATCTGTCAGCTTAAATCGATAATTTCCAAAGTCTCAGACATCTGGAAAACGATATTTAATTTTTTTTAGTTGCTAAGATGATTGGTTAAATGTTTTCTTTAGTGTTATATTTCTCTCAGTGTGTTAGACCTGTTGTTACCAAAATATGTGTTTATTGATGAACTTAATTTAACTGAAAATTTTCTTAGTTTGATTTGGTAATTATAAAGCACTTTATTTCAAAGTTCTTTTCTTATTCTGCCAATTCTTTATGTGTAGAAATATCGTATCTAATGTACGACCTTATGTCATGAGACCACTTTTTTAAATTAACCGCTTTCAATTTTACAAAAGATTATTTATTATTTTCAATTTCCACCTAAACCCTTTGATTTTTTTGGCATAAAATATTTTTTAAACTGGGAAATTTACGAAGCTCTCTATTACTGAAGTGATTGGATATATTAGTTTATGACAAAGCATACTAGGACTGTACCTAATGTGAAAGATACTTTTGTAGGGGACTTTCTAAGTTTGCAAGTTTGAATACAAGTGGTTCATATCCATTTTATACAAGTTGAAAACCACATTGTGTTAAAGAATAGAGAACTGAGTTCGAAATTATTAGAAAAGAAAGACAACTATCTTATATCCATTTTATATGTGAAATCTACACTATGTAAAAGAATAGAGAACTGAGTGCAAAATTATAAGCTACATCTATAATGTGTCAGGGATTTCGTTAAAAAATTTTTTATATTTGTTATAAAGCTGGTGAAATTTAAAATTTGCTTATAGCAGATTGAGTGATTATGTTTGCCATTTTTGGTGACTGAGTATAGTGACTGCTTTAACAAGGGAGGATATTGTAAAATTGCTTATTTTTAAGATGAGGGAGTAACTTCAAGTGTTCCACTATTAAATTGTATACTTATACTTTCTGATTCTGTTAAGCAGAAGACTGAGTATAGTAACTTTTTTTAACAAGGAAGGACATTGTAAAATTGCCTATTTTGAAAGTGAGGGAGTAACCTGTAGAGTCATTAGGATTTTTTTTTTTTTTGGAAGCAGAAGAATAAAAAATGAGTAACGCCTTTGTTGGGAATCAAACCATGGACCTCTTGGTTACGCGTCAAGCGTGCTGACCACTACACTACTAAGGCATGCAGGAGAAATACCTCATAAACTTTCAAAAGCAGGAGACTGAGTATGGTGACTTCTCTAACAAGGAAGGACATTGTAAAATTGCCTATTTTGAAGGTGAGGGAGTAACTTTCAAGTGTTCAGCTGTTTTTAAATTGTATACTTATACTTTCTGATGCTGTTAAGCAGAAATCTTATTAGCTATTACGTTAAATAATTTTGATTATCTGCATCTCCTGGTTTCAATGTATGATAGAACTGCTGCGTGTTTGCCATTTTTTATTCATGACAATAGTCAATCCATGGCTATATGTGCTATGCATATAACTGAGTACATTTGTATTTACCACTTCATGTTCAACTCTTATTTGCTAAACATCGTACACTGTCTGTAAAGTAATTAAGTATTGCCTATGAAATTTTTCTTTATGAATTTTCTGTTTTTGTACAGAATGCTTCTTTTTTGTAATTATTTATTAGTGGAACAAAGTAAAGTTAGCCAAACTAGCAATTTTTGCCAGTTTATGAAGTTGCCAATGAGTTGGGACTTATTTGTGACTTTTTTTCACAACATTTTTGTGAAGCTACAGATGATGAGAAAATATTGCCAAAAATTCTTTCACAAAAGTGTAATTTTGTATTCTTGTTTAATAAAATAAATTAGATTAAATTGTATTAAAAATCACTAATAATATTTATGTTTCAGATTTTAATGGCATTGGATATATCTGCCAACAGCACATCAGAAGAAGCTTTAGAACAGTTAGAAGTAATTAGAGTAAACCATGATGAAGCGTATCTTTATGTATCACAAGGCCTTTCTTATCAAGAACAAAAGCAAATTGATCTTGCAAAAGATATGTATAACAAGGGACTTGAGAAAATAGATAAAGCTCTAAATGTTCGATGTGATCGACCTCATTGCATTGGTCCAAAATGGGATAATGCACGTAAATTGCAACAGAAAATGCGAAAAACTGTTCAGATGATCAAAAGCCAACTTCAAGAGCTAACAAAAACAGATTATTGTGTCAGTCCACCATACACACCACCTGAACCCTTCGAAATGCCACCTAGTTATGATGAAGCTTGTGAACATGAGTTGCTTCCTGATGATCCTTTAGCTAGCAGGAAAATTTCAGAAACAAGACGTTCTTCTTACCCACTTACTTCTGAAATGAAACAGCCATCAGCCGCCAATGGTAGTCAGAGGAAGAGCACAGAAGTTGTTGAACTTTTTTCTATACCTAGTGATGTTCAGCTGTTTTTTGTGTCATATGATGGATCGGTTACAGCTAGTTCATCTCAGACAGCATTGACTATTTATCAGTTTGTTGACCATGATGCTATAGCAAATGGTGATACTAGTCGACCTCCTGCTTGGCTTCAAATTGGAGGTTGGACTTATCCTTTGGTACCTGGACAATCACCTGCTTTTGAAAGTGGATATGGTGCCTTAATCTTTCCAAATATTGGTGCTGGACGAGGTATGTGCTCTGCATTTATTTTTCTTTAAATTGAATTATTTTTTTAATATACAGTAGAATTCCTTTTAACAATAACAAAGAAGCCACATGCTGATTCCAGATAAGAGATTTTTCAGGATAATTGAATATGTATTTCTAGAACATCTTCCTCAAGTTTTGTGGTGCCATTTGTAGGAATAGAATGCATATTTTAGCATGCAAAGTCCTTCAGTAGTGTTTTTGATCTCGCAGCCACAATTAAATGATTAATATAAAAAATTATTAAAAATTAAAATACATAACATGATTTTATATGAGAGTCTAATTCTTCATAAGCTTCCTTCCATGTAATTTTCTTGTTTTGTGTGTTGTCTTCATCCCCCTTCTCTTCATCACTGTTCTCTTTTCCTAGTATATATCCAATAATTTCATCATCACCCTTGAGAGAGTGTGATTGAAATAGAATTGTCTGCATCCATCCAAGAATTACCTTTTCTTCTCTAACACTGATCTCTTAATATGTAGATAAATCCAAGATATCTGACACAGGCATCGTAACATCATCAATGTTAAAACCAAGAGAATCTTTATACCTGAACTCTTCATATACAAACATGATCATAAATCACATTTTACACCAACACAGACTTAATGTTTAATGTTCTTAGCGGTGTAAATATGGCATCTTTCAATGTGAATTATTTCTGAAAATTGGAGACACTACTTTCCAAATTTCTTACTAATTCCTAAAATCAAGGACAATTTCATGTTGAGGAAATCACCAGACTCATCCAAAAAATGCGTGGCAGGTTAAATTGAATTTGAAGCTGATCTTCCTTTTTTTTTTTTTTTTATATGAAAGATTTTTGACATAGGGATCGTACGTCAGAATTTATCCCTCAAACCAGACCTTCAAGCAACAATTCCTTTCGAAGGTGTTAAAACGGTTGTGCAGAAGTTTGGCTTGGAAATGTCTGGCTTTGTGGAATTCCAGCAAATGATTCCTGCTTCATGACAGTGCTCCCGCACACATGGCTTTCGGTGTTCACTGGTTTTTGGCCTCAACACAGGCAACTTGACCCATGGGCCGTATTCGGCAGGTTTGGCTCCTGCAGACTTCTGTTTCCGTCAGATAAAAGGGACTTGAAAGGCAAACATTTTGTTGATGTCAATGAAGTCAAACACAATATCACAGTGGTGCTAGCAGGTATCAAAGAAACCAAATTTACAAGGCCCTTCTAGTAATAGAATAAATGTTTGGACAAGTGCATTAGTACTTTGAAAGTGATTAAAGTTATATTCAAAAATAAAAATAAAGTCCATGCTTTTTTTATCAGGAAATTCCTGCTATTTTTAGATCCCCCTGGTATGTGAGTAAGATAATGGGAACTAATTTTACTTCTGGAAAATCAAGAGGGGAAAAATATGTAATGTTTATTATATCTGAAGAAGCAGCTTTAAACATTAAAAACCATAAGACAAGCCATACTAATACTATTATATAATGTATTTCAATATTATTATTTTTACTTACATAAAAAGTTGTCTACTTGTGCATGCATTTTACATTGTTCCTATAAATTACAGGTTTCTAAATCAAATGCTGAAAAGAACTGGGGGAGGGGAATTATGCATAGTGAAGAAAACTATGACTAAATATGGTATATAATATATAGACAAATTGCATATTATAACAACATTCTGAAAAGTTACTCAGATATGTTAATTTAAAAATTTATGTTGAGGAGGAGAAATTTAACAGAAATTTCTCCTCCTCAACATAAATTTTTAAATTTCATGATCAAAAAACTGGTTTTTAAATGATACTTGTACGCCAGAAGATTTCATTTAGTAGTCTTATCATTTAGTAGTCTTTCATTTAGTAGAATTATTCTAGTAGTCTTATCATCCTGATTGGTATGGGGTTAGTGAAGCCGGCTGTCACATCATTGGGGCCAAGTTCAAATCCTGAAGGTGACATGCATGTTTGTAAGTGTATAATGCCTGTTTATGGGGGGGGGGTACTTAAAATACCA
>KK117325.1:304550-321255 GCA_000611955.2 Stegodyphus mimosarum
CTGCTGAAGCTAAAGATACAATAGATGGAGTGCTTACAGTTGCAGCTGGAGGTCTACAAGGTAAATTTAATTATTGTGAATCATATGTATACTACCATAGAATTACAGACATCTTCACACCTTGAGATGAAAGGGGTGCATAGATCAGATAATTTTGTAGACTATAGGTTTTTTTTTTTTTTTTTTTTAAATTCCTTATCCTTTTCTAATTTTGGAAAAGCTTGCTCGTAAATAGCCAACCAAAATAAACTCACACCTCAAAAATTATTCAAACCTCTAAGTGATCATAGCATGCTTCACCACTTGCATCAAACATGTCATCGTACATCGAACGTGTGCGATGCCATCATGGGACTAGTTATCGTATTTGAATAAACTTGCTTTTGCTGTGATTTGAGAATTTTAAATTGGCTATTTTCTCTATTATAACATCACTTTACATTATTTTATAATACTTTTGATTAATGCACATATTTTATTTGAGTGTAATTAGTGCTATATATGTGTGTGTATGTATATAAGTATAATATCATGAAAAAATAAATTTTTCATTTACATATACATTTTCTTCAACTAATATTGCTTAAATACTTTAAAACTCAAATATATTTTACATAAATTTAAAAATATGCTATTTGTTCGTACAAAATATATATTAGCCTTTTTAATTATTATTATTATAACAATTAAAAATTCATTTTGTGCATGATATATTAAAGCAAGCAATTGCACATAATGCAGCTTCACATTCTTATTATATGCTCTTGAAGTTATATACTCTATGCAGTATACTTTCTGAAATAGAAATTGTCAAAGTTGCTTTCTGTCTGAGAAGGCATTTGACTAGCATTAGATAAAAGATCTCCACTGTCTTCATCTAAAGAATCATAGCTCGAAAATGTATGCCGAGATGATTGGTCAAATCCTGAATCATGTTCAGAATAAATAATCTTATTTGAAGAATAAAAAAAATCAGGAAAAAAGATGGGCTGCATTATTAAAAAGAAAAAAAAAATAGGGTGCATTATAAAACTAAATAAAAACTTCCAAGATAAACATAAGTTTCAGGATAAAATATTTATGCGGAGAATCAATAAAGTCTGCCATCTATGGAATTATAAACATGTAATTAAATATGCAAATTCGGTTTGACTATCTTCAATAAAAGACGGTAGTTTTTATGAAAGCCTAGTTTGTCATACACTGTAATATTAAAATCAGCATGTGTGAGATAAGCTTGTTCTTCTTAACGAAGCACAAATTACAACACAAGTTTAGTTTGTCTGCGACATCTTGACATTGAATAGGAAACTGTTATATTTTTTAAACAAAATTATGTACAAAGAAAATAATATCAGTATAAGAAGAAAAAAAGTGGAAAAATGATAGGGGAATTTTTTGAAGAAGAATTCTTTTGTATAAATGTATGAAAGTATTTTCTATTAACCAACTGTAAAATTACCTTCAAAATAACTTCCTCCTCAAAATAATATCCTCTTAAACAAGAAAATAAATTCTCCATTTATAAAAACCATGTAGTAAATTTTTTCTTGAATTCAGCCTCTACATTGATTGTACCATTACATTACGCACATGGTAGTTGGAATAAATACCAAAAGCTGCTAGAATTGAAATTTTGGATTCAGGAAGAGAGATTTATGTTCTTTAGCCCCTATTTCATTTTTCCAAAAGCTGCTAGAATTGAAATTTTGGATTCAGGAAGAGAGATTTATGTTCTGTAGCCCCTATTTCATTTTCATGTTTTCTGTTTAAGAAGCCCGAAAACTCTGTACAACTATTTTTAAGAATCTTTCTTTATTTACTGTTGATGTAAATAAAACGCCAGCTGCAAGAGATATTTAGTTGGAACTCTATATCATAAAAGTTGTGGATGAATTATTTCTTTATGCGTATCTATAAGCTGAAAATTTTAGAAGGCAAATGAATATATATACAAAAGTAAGCATTTATCTAAAATGAATAAAAAAAGTGCTGAAGTGATAAATGTCTTCAATAGCAAAATAAATTTGTCTGTGCAATCAAAATGTGCTAATGTAAAATTTTTGTTAGAATATTTATTTGCACATATATGTGTAAGAAAAAAATATATATATCATATTTGCCATACTGAATTTTCTGATAATCAAAAAAAATTTTTTTTTTATTTACATCCAAAAATAAGTGCATATTCTAGGCATTTGCAAATTATTGGAATTCTACTGTAATTGGAAACTGAATTTTTTGAAAAAAAGTAAACTTGGGTTCTTATTGTAGCTTAAAAACAACTGGATTACATGCATGTTTTATTTGAAAAATGTATTAAGTTAAAAAATTAACTGAGTAATTTCAGTGGAAGGAAATAAGTTAACTTTTAACTGTATTAAAAATAATATGTGTAAAACTTATTTAATACCTAATAAGGCTTTATGTTTCATTTTTTAAATTATTATTATTAGTCCAAAGGGATTTAGTCCCGAAGGACTATTACTTTCGTTTGGGCGTTTTGCGTTGTTTCACAAAAAACGGCGTATCACTTTTCAATTTAGTCCTTATGTTTCTTTGTTGGTTATTTTTTTGACATAGCTTTCTCTTCAAAAATCGTCTGCGTTGCACAGGAAAATAAAAAGAAATTTTAATTGCAATTATAAATAAATAGCCAAATAAATGTGAAATTCGTAACAATATTCTCTAAAACTTTAACGAATTTTTCATTAACAAACTCAAAGATTTCAAAGCCAGCAATACCAACGTTGTACAGAAAAACATTTTTATCTCCAGCGCGTGAGAGTGTATCAATTTAAATTAGTTTGTGATATTGCTCTTGAAATCAATTTTATGGTTTAAGTGCGAAGAACATGGTATTTAATAAATAAAGGTAACACACAAAATGTTAAATAAACGCCCCTTTGGAAGTAATTAAAATCTGAAACTTTTCAGATTTTTTATTATTATTATTATTATTATTATTATTTTAAACTAGGATTTTCTACTGTATACATGGGGTTGGAGAATGCTGCTAGAACATTGGCTTACAGCTTAAGTACCGAAACGGTAAAAATCGTGGATCATAAGTAAGTGTTTTAGTTTTAAAAATTGATTAATCCATACATTGTTTTCTTTCATTTACATTTTTTCTTTGTGACAGGTATGGAAGTGAAGCTGGTGAAGTTGTAGGAAATGCTATTTTCTCCATTGGAAATCTGGCATTAACCACACACAATGTTCAATCATTGGGTGTTAAATCAGTTGCCAAGCGAACAGCAAAAGATGCAGGGAAAGCAGTACTCAAAGATTACATTGAACATAAAAAGCCGGTTGGAAAATAGATCTGTATTTCTGTTTGTTGTGTATTAACATAACAAGGGTTTAGTATGTTTTTTCAATTTGCATACATTTTTAAAGTCTAGTGATATATACAATATTTACAATTATTAGGCTTTTTTCTTTTAAGTTATAATGGTTTTAAGATATTAACTTACTTTACTTTTGTTGATCACCATGTCTTTCATTGTTTTATAAAACTCAGAGATCAAGTTAAGATGTGTAATTTCAATAAGTAGTTTTATTTTATTCTATTGGTTGTGGGATATAAAATACTCATAATTTACAACATGTTAGTATATTTTAATATATATTCATTATATGTGAAGGAAATATTTTCATAAAAATCAATTTATGGTTATGCATAAATAATTTTAGAATAATTATGCTGAATGCTAATGTTGGAATAAATTTATAATGCATAACACAGAAGCCTTTTCATTTAAAAATTTTATAATATTGCATTTGTCTTTAGTAATTATTTTATACTGTCTGAATTATTCCCAGAAAAAAACTGTGATATGCTGTTGATAAGGGTAAAATATTCCAAATTATTTTTCTATTTATAGATAATTTTGGAAACAGAATGAATGTTTGAGTATTGTTAAGTTATATTGTTAGTGTTACAGATATGCAGTTCAAGTTTTGTTATACATCAGTGTTTTTTCCTATTCTCTCCAGAATGATTTTAGTTGAATAAAAATCAATTAAAAATTTATAATAATGGAATAATAATTAAGTTCAATAAAATAAACAGTGCTAATATGTTTTGATTTTTAAATATATGCAAAGTACAGTTTTGTTCTACTGGTTCTATAATTCATTGCATGGGTGTACTAAATTGCTTCTTTAATCATATTGCATGCCTTGCAAAACTTATTTGCTTGTGAAGTATCGAACAGTTTCAGATATCAACTACATGTAATAAGTGATATTTAGCATTACTTAGTTTTCTTCATTAGCTTCACAACCCTTCAGCTTGTTTAATGCATTAGAATAGTATATATATTCCTCACAAATTTGCAATGAATCCTAATATTTTTTATCATTTAATACCAAATTACTTGAAAAGGAAAATAGACCTTTTTTTTTTCATATAATATTTAAGTTTTGATGCTGTTAGAAAATATTTCCTTTCAAATTCGAAACTGAACATAGTTTTTTTCACTTATATGGAAAATAGTCAAGCTTATCTGCAGATAATTTTGATTGGTAATTTTTCTTTTTGTGATTCTATGTAAAAAATTTTGTAATAATTTTTGCTGTCTTTTTTCCATAAATTTATGAATTAACGTACTATTAAAATATATTAATAAGAAATGCTTAAAATGTAATGCAACGTGAGATATTTTCAAACTGATTGTAAAAGGAATTGAATAATATTTGTTGTCTGCAGACACAATTTTGCAAAGGAATAAGTATGTATGTGCAATTTATATCGCTTGGTATTAGTAATGCAAGTTATTAAATATTTCAGAAAATAAATAATAAAAAAACAATTATACAGTAAATTTTGATGCTGAACATAAAATATACAGGCCATATAATGTCTTCTTGCAGCCTTTATTTTTATATCCATCAGTTATAAAATATGCTTCTAATTATCAAAGTGTTTTAAATGATGCAAATTATAATTAAAAAATTAAAAAGTTTAATTAATAAAAAATTACTCTTGTAAAAATAAATTTAACTTTTTTTAAGTTACCATAGTCCCTATAGTTACATTTAGCGAAAATAAAATTCAAAAAGCTTAACTCCCATGCAACAAAAATTGATGGAGATATTCCAACAGTTTTTATTAAAAATATTTTTAAGATTTTTTATATCAGAGTTTGATATTTTTAAAGTTGACATCTTGACATTTTTATAGAAATTTATTTCTTATTGTATTCTTTCTGGAGAGTTAAGGAAAGACTGGGTATAAATTAAAGATTCTATTGCAGCTAAAAGGTACCTACTATAGAAGTTACTTTTTAATAACTTGTTTTTAGTAAGTAGGTCTATTAAGTTATTTTTTATTCTATATACTATTGGAATGTCTTTATAAAGAGCTTTATTGTGTTAATAATGTGCTACCTAGAAATGGCTCAAGCTATGAAATATATCTGTAATGATAAGTGGAGAAGTTCTATACTTAACTATTTCTTTGTTTATTTGTTAATTTATATAAATGAAGTTATTGATTGAAAATATTATGAAATGTGTATGTATATCTGTGGCATTCAAAGAAATGTTCAAAAGTGATTTCTATGTCATCAGAATATTTAATTTCCTTCTGTTTGTTTTTGAACTAGTATAAAACATCTATTTCTTCCTGTGTTTTTTTTTTTTTTTTTTTTGCAGGTCATGAAATGATGATGTTAATTTTTTGAAATCATCAAATATGCCAAGAAATACTTTTCTTTTGCACATTTATCCCAAGCATACTTTTAATAATCTAAACTACTTAAGCTTCTAGTTTCATCTTATAACAGCACTGAATTTTCTTTTTACAAGTAAAGAAATTGCTACTTTTTTAAATTACATATTGAACTTTCATTTATGATTGCCTTACAAGTGAATGTGAATTTTCCATGCCGACGATGAATGTTAACTTCATATGCAACTAGAGAATGTAGTGATGCATTTCTCATGTTACCAGATGTAAAATTTGATGATTTTGTAGAAAAATGCAAGCTTTTTCATGAATAAAGAATATTCTGGTATACCTTTGTTTAAACATTTAATTTATATGGTACTCTTTTATTTTAAACAACTAAAATGGTACTGAAATGATGTGAAAAAATAGTTTATGCTTATTTTTTTAATCTGTGAGTAACACCGTTTAAGTCAGGCAAATAAAATTTGTTTCTCAGATTATCTGAATGGAAAAGAACTTATTTCTTATCCCCCTTCCCGCTTAGTATAGTAGGGAAACAAAAATGATGAAATCTGTATCAAGATTTTACTCCTATAAATATTTTTAATCACTAAAACTTACCTAAAACTAAACTGTAACTTAACTAAACTAAACTGTAAACTAAACTTAAAACTAAAACTTACTCAAACAACAACTCATTTTTAAAAATTTATTTCTATTTTGATAATTTCTGATTTTACAAATATCCACTTGTAAATTAAACCTATTTGAATATATCTCCATTTTCAAACAAAATTTCACAAACACATGTATTTCTGTAGGTAGTTACTTGAATAATGAATTTTAAGTTGGAATTTTTTTTTTCTGTGATAACATTATATGCCTTGTGAAATTATATACTTTGATCATATAAGTAATGTACTTCAATTCATTGCAGTATTGACAGTTACTTCTGTCTATTAGTTATGAGAAAAAGTATAATGGAAAAGGACAGTAAAATAGTTAATACATTTTATGAGTTTCGAGGAACAATAGATGGAAATTGTTGTACCATATTATAAGATATTTTGTAATTGTTGTTTTTAAATTTATGCAAGTTTACGCAGACTAATATTTTTAGTGCCTCCCTCCAAAAAAGCTATAGGATTTTAATATTAATGATTAAAATTACTTCATTAAATTCTGATTAGCCAAACCAGGATAAATCATACTAGGTACAAGATTTAAGGCATAGTTTTTAATTTAAGCTGTGCATTAAAATAGTATAGATATGAGAAAAATCATACATAAAAATTACTTCAGAAGATACTGAAATAAAAAGGAAAGAACACCATAACTAAAAAATGCATTAGAACATCTAGTTATTATAATACAGATAACAAAAGAAGTGGCTTGTAACAATTAGTGTGCTAACTTAGAATTATGATACATGTTGGATACCTTTAATAAACTTATTTATTTTAAGTTTTTGCAGTAACATTGCCCATTCCTTTCTATGTCGCAGCCAAATTCAATAGCTGGGGGCAGTTGCTGTGAATATGAATGTGTAAAATGACATGCTCTAGAAATGAACATTCTAAATTGTTCAGTAAACTTTAGATCAGAGAAATGAGTGAATTGATTCAAATGATGTCTTCACATCTTAAAAACCAAAACTCATGGTATAATAGAACATCATGTTATTGCCCATTCAAGTTTCAGATTCACACAAAGAGGAATATTTTCATTAGTTATATGCATCAGTCACAGTACAGAACTTCAATATCTGTTATTTTGTTATTCCAACGATAAGACCTAGTATGTTATACTGATCTCTATACTGACTTCCAGCAAGATTCCGTCTACTCTCATCAATAAAATGTACTTTGTCCCATCTGGTATCCTTTAGCAATAATACAGGTGGAATACTGCATATTGGTTGTTGATCAAATAGTCGGTCTATTTACAGAATTCTTTAGCTATAGTAAACAGCAATATTTGTTATTTTTTCTCTGTCTGATTCATTTTTGGAGTGTAAAAAGTAGTTATCAGTAAACACTATAATCTAAGGACCATTACCATCATTCCCAAACATTGTAGCTGTCATTCTGATTCAAATTTTCAACCTCAGTTACTTCTTCTTTCCTTCTACTATGTAATTATTTTAAGCTCACCTGATTTTATTTAAAAGTTTCTTCATGACCATTTCATTTGTCTATAATGCAGAATGAAATTTACCGAATATAAGTTTTAGGTATAATACTATCATTTAAAAATTTGGAGAGAGTTTCCAAGCTTGGTGTTTATCATTCATGTGCTAAGACATGATTTCAAAATTTGAATAGGTACAAACTTTCTGCTAAAATATTTTTATGAAGGTAAAGATCTTTTGAAAATAACATATAATTTAAGAAGTAAAACATGATCATTTTTATTGCATATTAACTACCTAAATCTGCAAAAGCTTATACTGGCTTATTTTAACAATTCAGATAACTGATAGTCTATATACTTTCTTTAAAAAATTATTGCGTTCTAAAATATGCCAAGTTCTAACACTTGGATTTGATGTTTTTCTATTAAATTTATTAAACTTAAATCTACTGTAACATATTTATCTCTAGTTTTTATTTCTGATCTTGGATATGATCATTAAAAATTTTTGTGACATAACTTAAATCTTCAGCAGTAAATTAAGGAATTTTTAAAAACTTATTTTAATGAAAATACAAAAAATATCTACATAATATTTTATACATTCATTAATCTGCTCATTTTTTTTTCAAAAATTTAATCTCGAATAATATGACTATCTAAAATTTCTTTTCTTCCTAATTTTACATTTCTATGTCAGAATCTTGAATGTTCATGTAATAATGAAAAAAGCTCACGTTAGAACTCTTGTTGTCAGCAATAAACCTTAAATTAAAATCTTTGATTGGCAATCAAATAAAAAATCTCTATTAAATTCCTTGAAAGGACTGATTATACTTGCAAGTGTGAATCCCACATAGTTAATTTAAATATATGTATGAATATCAGCTTAACCAAGAACATCTCTGGTCAAGTAGCAAGGGTACATTATTAGGTAATTTCTACCTCTTGTGATGCTGAGCTGCATAGGTGTTTTCATGATTTTTTCCAAGTACATATCACCTATATTCAAATATAATTAGGAATTTTTATGCAGTCTTCTTCTAAAGAGTTTGAAATATTGACTCATTAGGTAAATATATATATAGTTGAATTTGTCAACAGTAGTGTTGAATTTTTTTCCCAGCATTGCTTTAGTAACATGCTAAAGATGAGGTTCACAGCAGTGCTGTGCAGCAAATAACCATTTGATTTTTGACTGACCAATGTATTAGGTAAGATTTATATGATACTTAAAAATCAAAAGTCCATAAGTCTATACCAACAAACTTTCATATCATCAGTCTACTTAACAATTTTTAAGAAGGAAGAAATTTCAATTCTAACAAACAAATTATTGACATTATGCAAGAATTGTTAACATGCAATCACAAGACTTCTACATTTTTAGAATTAAGAAACTTCCTGGACTCTAGAATAGTTGTATTGCAGTGGTAGATGGCTACATAGAAAAAAACTGAGAAAATTGTTTCATTGTTTTCAATAAATACAGTTTTAGATGATTAATTCCTGTTTATATATGAAATTCCTTCTTATGTGTCATATAAGAGCCAGCCCACACTGGAAAAGTTCTGTGTGAAGGTATTAGAAAAATTAGTTAACATTTTTGCCTTTTATATGAAAGTGTCAATGAAACACAAACCATTGGTCTGTGACAATACAAACCACATGGTGGAGTCATTTTTGAACAGTCCAAGTCAAAAATCTGACATCAATAGCCCACTGAAGACACTGTTCCAAGAAAATGGAATTCATAGTATGGTTTCTTCTTGCCATTAATGTTAGATACCGATCCTCATTTTGTGTTGTTGCAGGCACATGATCTTGTGCCAACCTTGGGCAAACATTTTCCAATATCCAAAAAATGATTCTATAGTCTGGAAATGACACTCTGAGAAACTCCTAATGCATCTTCCACTATAACGGATATGTTTGAGCCTCCTCTTAACGGCGATGGCCGGGCTACCGATTCGACTAAGTAATTTTATTGAGACATCATATCCACTGTTACAAAACAATCAATGCATGTCAATTGTTTTTAATCTCCTTCAAGGAATGTTGCAGGTTGGTTTTCACTTCTTATCTAAAACGCATAGTTTTCAGCGTCACACACAAAATTTGCATATTCCCAACTTTATATTATAATTTTCCTTTTTAATATCTTCTATTTCATTTTTGTTAAAAAAGTTATTGATTATATAGTTATTTCATGCCAAACTCACAGTATCCCCTAACTGTTTTAAGCAGTGTACTAATACAACTCTGTAAGAAAATGCTTTTATTCAGCTAACAATTTAAATAAAACTGATCAATGTACAACAAATGATAAAATTTTAGAAAAGTATTAAAAAATATTTCAATCTTTACATAATGAATCAAACTGCATATTATATAATTGTGCATAAAACATAGAAAAATAGTTAACTGGAATTGCATAATATAATAGAATATATTATAAGAACCACATTAGCAAAATGGAAATTCTCATATTTTAACGGTGACCCATTATCATGAAGTAGTCTGTATACAGTTTGAATATTATGTCTTTGGGAGATTTATCTTCCCCAATGATTTCAGAAAGCCTAAAAATAAGATGAAAAATTAACAAATGTCAATAAATACACAAACTAAGTACAGGACTATAGAAGGATAAATATTTTATTTTTGAAGATGGACGAAAAAATTACTTTCACAAGGATGAAAAATAGAGAGACTCCCTTATTAAAACTGTTTTCATCCCCCAGACATAACTACATTATGCTATCATTTAAAAAATATATTATCATAATAATTTTCATTTCCCGAAATCAGATGGTGCAAAACCATTATATCATGTTTAAAGCAATATAACCTTAAAATGAGGCAAAGGAAAATAAATAATAAGCTCTATGCAAAAAGCAAAAATTACCATGCTTGTGCTGGTGAGTATATGATGGATACACATAGCAGCACGCTTATCATAAAATGTGTTATGGATTGGATGATGCATGACAGTGAAATGGTTGGGTTTCTTCCTTGATCTGACACCTGTGGATTTCATTCTTCATGACTGCTTTAAAGTCTATACCTGTGATATTTTTAAATTCAATGATTTGAAACATTCAACAAAAAATTCAAGTTGGCTGGTTGGATTATTTGCATTATAGCGAAGGTTACCTGTTTAAGGGACCTTTGTGGAGGTTTTTTATGAGAAGTGATTTGTAGTTACGTAACACATAAGAAAAACTTACATGCAGCTAGCCTGTTCACCAGGGCTTGTACCTGAAACTCAAGTTGAACTGTGCATTAATACATGCAGACTTGTTACATATTGTCTCAATTAAACGCCATGATATTGAAAGTGGAATGGTTGATTTCGTAAACCTACTTTTGTCGTAAATTTTTTATATTTTAACTTTTGTTGCAATTTATTATGAATTATTTTCATCTACATTTTAAGTTATATCTCCTAATATATGATATAACTATTTCTGTGCCACCTTATGTAATAATTTAATGCAAAGCTTCTCAAACATATGAGCATTGAGATTCACATGCAAATGGTTGTTTTCTTTAAAAAGGGAGAGAAAGAGAAGGAATTTGGGGGGGGGATACTACTCTAATTCATCGTCAGTTATGTTGTAAATGGTGCTGTTCAATTGTTGCTGAACAGCACCATTTAGCTGCAATAATGGATATGCATAATATTACAGTGCACTCATAATACTGTGTTGTGACAGCATGCTTAACATAATTTTCAAGGTTTAATTAGGGTTATATAAAGCCAAGATCTTCATCTTGGTTTATGTAATTTTAGTTAATCTTCGATAAGCCTAGTTTACCTTTGTAAAGGAGGATAAAAAATTAAATTCTATTTCTCTGTTTTTTTTTTCTTACTTTAACCTGTTCTGGCACACTACCTTTTAAGGTTGCAGTTTCGACCCCCCCCTCAAAAAAAAAAAGAGGTAGGCAATCTAATCGGCCCTACAGAAGTATGCAGGTAAAATTTTGTGAAGATATCGCTTATCGTTTTAATTCTAAGGGTGTGCCCGAAGCAGGCACACTGAATAAATAGAGCTTTGAAAAGAATGCTGAAACAAGCATTGCTGGGAGGTGCGTAAAAGAGCAAGAGATTTTGCCTAGGATTAAAAAACACTAGATTCTGAATACCGTAGCAGATTTAGCATTACCCAGGGTGTGCCACTGAAAGGCCTGCTACTCTACAACCCCCCCTAAAAAGCTCTTTTTGGTTATATGATGATTACATGCATATAATTGAAAAAAAAAAGTAGCTTGGGTATATGATATTTACATTTCATATTTACACTTTCATCTATTTTTTTCATGATGGTATTTTTCGAAGAAAGTGCCACCGCCTTTGAAAAAGCACAACCCAACATTGCGTGTTTTTTACACATGTACCGGGATCTGTATCAGGCAATTCGTGTAGCAATTTCAGTGCTTCAGAAATGGTCAGCCATCTCCAATACATTTAGAAAATAATTAAAAATTCTCCCAAAAAACTAATATTATATCTACAATAAGAAATTATAAAATAAAATTAAATAAATTTCTACAACTCAAAATGTAGCACTAACAAAACTTCTTTGAATGAAAGAGAAAAAGAGAACTGCTCTAGTGGAAAACCAAACAGCTAACTGATAAAATTACCCCCAACCTTCAGCAAATCTCCCAAACAATTTCTTAGTTGATAGCCAAACTTCCCTTCCCTCCCCCCCAAAAAAAAATCTGAAAGGTTTCAGATTTTAAATTACATCCAAAAGGACTTTTTTTACATTTTGTGTGTTACCTTTGTTTATTAAATATCATGTTCTGTTGAAGATTAAAAATCTTCACTGGCACTTGAAGGGAGCCAGATATTACGGCAACCCTATTAGCGTAGTCAGAATGCCTTTAGACGTCAGCGAGGATGGCTGTCTACGAAATCAGGCATATAATATCGGCACATATTATGTGAATATTCCAGAATATTTAATTTGAATAGTTGTATATAGTATTTATAAGTGTAAATAATAAAGATTTGAAAAGACGATGAAGACTCCTCCTCGACCCCAAGATTATATTTACTTCATGTTCTTCGCATTTAAACCATGAAATTCAGTTCAAGACAAATATCACAAAATAATTTTAAATTGAGCATGTCTTTAGAATTTCCGATACACAGTCTCGCACGCTGGAGATAAAAATGTTTTTTCTGTATAACGTTGCCATTGCTCGCTTTAAATCGTTGAGTTTGTTAATCAAAAATTCGTTAAAGTTTTACAAAACAAATTGTAACTATACAGATTTTACCATTTGAATCAAATAAGGAATGTGATATTTCAACTGAATGCTATATGCCCACACACTTTTCATTTAATTTTGAGGAGTTTTCATTTTGAGTAGTTTCTTTATTCTTCTGTTTAGAATGCTCTTCAAAATTTTTAGATTGTGTTACTGTTTTTTCAGCTACGTTTCAGACTTTTATTATTTAGGTACAACAGTTATAACTCTTATTAACTGTCAAATACTTGACTTTGCTGGCTAATAGATGCACTGATCATGATCATATACTAGATGTCATAAAGAGGCATAAATTAATGCATGACTAGTGTTTAAGTACTAAACAATAATTTCTGCAGCTATTTGATATGCCTTGAAAAAGTTAAATACACGTACTATTTTGCATATGTGATTACTGTTCAATAAACTACCAAACCTTAGCTCTATGGTTGCAGATGTTTAGAATAATTTTTTTTACCAGGATATACTTTTTTGACATGAAAAACAGAAAACACATAGAATATGACCTACAAATATTTGAAAACAAGATGATTAAAACACAAATACAATTTTTTTACAGGAAATGATCTTTTGAAAAAATTTTTTACTTAAACCTTAAAAATTAAAGTAATTAGTAATTAAATACTTACTCATTTTGTATATAACTTAACAGGTTACTAGCCTCTTTTTTGTCTTTTCTATACAACTTTTGATATGCACTCCATGTACTCAGATAACCAATGTAATCTGCCAGTGAGCATTCAGTTTCTTTCACCAGACTTGTTCTATTTAAATTAAGCAAAATGAATATTTTTGTCTTATATGCAAGAATATATCAAATTAGTTTTTGTTACTATTATTTGGATGGATGGGAATATGTCTATTCTTGTTCAAAAACTTGCCTGTGAACATCTTTGAAAGGAAGATGGATATCAGAATAATGATTCTTGACAATATACCTTTCCTTGTCCCAATATTGTCCTAATTTTTCCTCGTGTAAATACTAAAAAGGAAATACATACAAATTAACTTGGAAACTATTTAAAACTTCATTTATTTTAAATTCTTATTGGAGATTATTTGGTCAAATGCTCAAATTTTAATAGTTTGAGAACAATAAGGAATAACAGCTGAAATTATTTTTAATAACACTTTTAGTGCATAATACCATTAGAACCCTGAATAAATATAAAGTAGATTTGCAGTAAATGTAATCACAATGATAATATAAAATATCTTCTCACAATGAGAAGGGATAGCACTACATTCCCTTGCCAGTATATAAAAGCATGTTGTAATACTGTAAATACACAGTTAATTATTTAGAAAATAATCAATGAAATTTCACATGACCTCGTATTCATGAATGAAATTCTGTTCACAAGACAAGATAAAAGCTCTCATGAAAACTGCTTAATCCATATTTTTATTCATAATTTGCTATTGATGGTTTCAAATAAGATGACTGCTAATGATTAAAAAAAGATGTATGTATTTTAACAGAATATGATATGAATACTTCTACATGGAGACAATTTTATGATGACATTTCAATTTACCTTCTTCAAAGTAACACCTTTAAATTTTCGGATTATAGTATTACCTTATTTTGCAAGTGTAATTTGTTCCAGAAGTATATTCAAAGCACTCATACAGCAAAGTGAATTTTCCCATAAAAAAATGGAAATTCCTACATTT
Organism: Stegodyphus mimosarum; assembly: GCA_000611955.2. NCBI lineage: Eukaryota > Metazoa > Arthropoda > Arachnida > Araneae > Eresidae > Stegodyphus > Stegodyphus mimosarum. The sequence goes on from KK117325.1 coordinate 319,324, forward strand.
CATTCTACAGCCCAAGAATATTAATATAAAAATTATTTCTGCAAAATATAAAGCAAAATACACGGAACAAATTAATCTGTAGCTTATTTCCAAAAAATTCATTGCTATATGATGGTTCACTAAAGTTTTTTTTTTTTTTTTTTTTTTTTTTGTGCAGCTTTAACAATGAATCTGTCAAATGACAGTTGCTATTATCTCCTTTTCAACATCCTGGAGAAATGTGAGACTGCATTTTTATTAAACAGATTCATCACTAGCAAGGGTAGTCTTATTTGGGTTATTATTTTCTATAATATATCCACATTTAAAACATTTCCCTAAACTCATTTGAACTGAAAGATTTCTCCATCTTTTGAACCTTGTTCTCAGATGAGATCTCTTGCTGTTGCTCATAATGTAGGTCCATTAGTTTGCCAGTAATCAGCTCCTGGGCATGCTCCTCCCTCAAAAAAGAGTTAATTGTCCTCTTAAAGCTTTTATTGGACTCCTAAATGTCCTCTTCATCCAACTGCAATCTCATAGTATTTCCAAAAGGCACAGTTTCACTGACAAATGGCAGCTTCTCTTCAAAAGCAAACGCCTTGGTCTGCAAACCAAAATCTTAAAGTCATGTCCAAGAACACAATCAGCCACAGTTTTCTACAAGAAGAATTGTGAGTTTTCTTGGTAATTCCATTTCAGGTTGTACTGATGATGCTGAGGCTGTTCATGTTATGGAAGTGATATTTTCAAAGTTCTTGGAGGATAAAATTCATTGCTTTGGTCAGATTGAAGCATTGTTGAAATTGTGGCTTAGTCTAAAGCTTTGAAAAGACCTGCTGATCGATGGGTTGGAGTATTGAAGGGCAGAAACTTTATCTTAATGAACTCAAATTTCTCCAACAAGTTGTCCTGAAGGCATGAAGGATGAGCAGGAACATTATCCATGAGTAATGAGATTTTGAGTGGCAGATTCTATTTCTTCACTGCAGGACTGAAGACTTCATTGACCTGTGCAATGAACAAGACATGTCTGACCCAAGCTTTGTTATTTAAACTTCCCATAATGTTTAACTAGGTCTTCTGCACTTTGCATTTCTTGGGAGATTTTGTAGATTTTTAGAATGCTCCTGCTTGGAGATCAATTTAATTTAAAATCTCCATTTGCACCCACTAAGAGGCTGAGACAGTTTTTTATGCGTGTATGATCATTTAATATAGCAATAATGCAATAGTGTAAACATGATCACAGTGCTATATTGAACAGGTCACCATATAACTGAAGCACACTGACTGAGACTTAGCATGGGAGATAATTACTCATAATCCCACAGCAAGAATCTGCTCAGTAGACAAAGGGGATATGTATTATTCATACTGAAAGGCATTACATGTTTATGATAAAATTCACTAAAAATTTTTGCTAATCTTGCAAAACACTTGTTATCAAGTTACCTGCAATTCAAGATTTTACTGCATATGATTCTAGCTAAACACATCATATGAATACCTTCCAATATAAAGGATTCCCTTTGTGGAATACTTTCTAAGGAAAATTTAACCATACTTAAATTAAACATGAGAAAGGCATGAAAACCTCATGCAGCCAACTTGTTCCACCATTTTGAATTGAAAACCAGGGCATATTTTCTGTTTAAGGCCAGTGGTTTGCCTCGATCACATATAAACTGTTTTACATGCTATTATTCTTCTCATACTAAATTAAATAAAATTTTTGCAGAAAAAAAAGTAAAAGTCTTTAAACAGCTATACTTTTGACATTACAAACCAATATTTGTTTACTGTAAGTAATTCATCACAGACTCTTCAATTTAGCAATAAAATATTTCATTTACACAATTTATAAATATATAACTGTCTTTACAATCAGATCAATGAATTTCTGAAAAGAAATTTAAGATTTTAAATGAAATATTTGAAAATCAAATATAT
>KK117325.1:321273-364625 GCA_000611955.2 Stegodyphus mimosarum
ATATATATATATTATATATGTGATGTTAAAATTGTAATACAAATACTAATTTAGCAGCATTTTAAATATGTTTGGCTACTTCAAAGTTAAAAGTAAAAAAGAGAGAGAGAGAAACAGAAAAGGACGAAAAATATATTTTTATCAAAATTTAATATGAATTAATCCTATTACTTGCTTTATTAAGTCACTAATTTTTTTGTCCTCCTCCTTTTTTCCAAGTACAGGTAGTGGAATCCAGTACCCATAAACAGAAATGACTCCATTTGGTATTAGGACTCTTTCCACTTCCTTAAATAGTACATCTGTTTCAAACCAATGGACTGCTTGACACAGAGTTACTAAATTAACTGAACAAGGAGAAAATGGTAACTTTTCTCCATTGGCTACTCTAAAAAAAATAAAATTATGTAATATAACCTGATAATAAAATTTGATAAATTATTATTATTATCATTAGAAAGAGATAATGCAGTATTTGTTGAGACAATAAAATGCGACAGTACTTAAAAATTACTAAGTGAAGGAATTTTTAAGTTTAATTTTTAAATAACTGCTTCTAAAGAAAATTCATGCATTACTTGGTCAACTCCAGAACTGCTCCTCTCTTAAAGAAATCAATAGCATAAAATACATAAAAATTTAAAAATATCTGGTTTGCAAGGAAGAAAAAACTGTTCCATAAATACACAAATGTAATTTATAATAATATAATATGAATAATTTTGCCATAACTGAGAAAAGTAAAAGAAAGATACAAAATCATAAAAATATTTCTAAGTTCAGTCACATTTAGTAGCACAACAAATTACATATCACCAATTTTAGTAAAATTTCTTTACTGTCACAGTTTTAATAAGAGATGTCAAACTGACTTTATATATAGAATTCATGATTAATGCCACATTTTGTGGTAAATTAAATTTTTGATTAATCTAACGTTTTCTTGATTTCTTCAATTTTGGCTTATGAAAGTTTGACTGTATTACAGTACAAAGTCCATAATCCGGAACTCAAAGCCACAAACTTTTTTTTTGTATGTTTCACGCATGCGCATTTGATTTCTTTCCTTCCATAATAAAACATATGGAGATTTTCGAAAACGGCCAAGATTGCAATCTTGTTTTCTTCAATCCCCCTAAGGTATGCAGTAGCAGGTGCAGTTTCTCCAAATGCATTGTATCAGTTTACTGCAGACAGCTTGTCCTAAGAGCTTTCTTATCGTTTGGTTTCTCATGACATTTCGTTAATGATTCTTTTGTAGTACAGTGTGCTTTTAAGCTTTAAACAGCAATAAAAGTGCAGGAAAACTTTCAACAGCAATAAAGGTCCTGTAAAAATAACGGAAGTAAACAAAATCTCAGTCATGATCATAACAAAGCCAGAAAGGCTTGTTGGTCTGACCTTCAGAATAATTTTATAAAGAACGGGGTCAAAGCCTAATGGAATCTTTGTTAGAAAGTACAAAGGATGCCATTCGAAATCTTCACACCTATTTTCTGCGTTAATGGATGGGGAGGGGAGGAAATTGCTATGAAACTGCAAAAGTATTTTGGGCGGTTCGGTATTTTGAGGATACAGAATAGCAAAGGGTCTGGATTTCAAAGCTAGGCTAAAATTATCTTTACTGATTCTAAGGCATTTCAGTTAATGTTGTAGATTGCACTCTTCTTTAATCTTCCAATTGGATCTGGCTTATTATTTTTTGCAGATTGTTAGAGCAATTTTATAAAAATTAAGCTTGAACTTTCGATTATGTCAAAAAGAGTTTCCAATTCTGGAGTAAAGGATCTACAAAGTGAAAACATGTTTCGATGTCCATCAAATATAAAGTGGAATTGCTGCAAAAAATGGATAAAGGCATATCCATCTCAAAATTCTGCGAGGAGTATGGCATTGGAAAGTCAACTGTATATAACATACGCAAAAAGAAAAAGGAACATTTGAATTTTTTGTGGATTCCGACACCCCACTGGCAATAAATAACAGAAAAGGGTTCGTTATGCTAAAAGTGATGATCATGACAAAGTGATGATTGATAGGTCAGATAGCATCGCAGCAAGGGCATGCCATTGACGGGTCCAATACTAATGGCTCAAACCAAAATATTTCATGAAGAAATGAACTTAAACACTGAGTGCACATATTCAACAGGTTGGTTAACCAAATTTAAAAATCGCCATGGTATAAGACAAAAATTTCAGGAGAAAAAGCTTCAGCTGATACTGAAGCTGCTGAAGAATTTGCAGATCAATTCATTGAACTCACTACTAGTGAACAATTATATCCAGAACAAATTTACAATGCTGATGAAACTGGTCTTTTCTGGCAATATGTACCGCAAAATATCTTGGCAACCTCTACAGAAAAGGCTCCAACTGGTGTCAAAGATTCCAAAGCGAGACTAACAATTTTAGCGTACGCAAATGCTGCAGGAACGCACAAGTGCAAACTTTTTGTAATCAGAAAACATGCATTTAAAGGAGTAACGATTTTCCCCATTATATATTGCACTAATAAAAGAGCATGGATGACACAAGCATTGATGAATGATTGGTTTGAAAATCATTTTATACCTGAGGTTCGGCGATATTTGAATTCGGTTGGTTTACCTGATAACTCAAAAATAATCCTGACTGTTGACAACTGTTCGGCGCATACTTCACTTAAAGTTTTAGTGAAAGATAATGTATCCATATTATTCTTCCCTCCAGACTGTACGTCTATCATTCAGCCTATGGATATGGGAATAGTGCATGTGCTGAAATGCAAATATAAAGTAGCATTTTTAAAATCTATATTAAATTTCTTGAACAATGGTAAGACTATTCAAGAATTTTTGAAATTACAATGGAAGAGACACACGGCAATGTGACAATCAAATTCGCTAGCACAACCTTGTATTTGGCGTACATTCACTAAAAACACTCAATCGATTTCGAGGGCAGCTACAGGTCCCTCCTCATCAGGAGAACAAAATACAAGAAGGGGAAAGAAAGCTGAGTAACGGCTTTTTATACTCTCGGGTAGAACCACGTGCGAGGAGGCAACGCCATCTATCGAGAAAAATAATCATCAAGAATTATGTTAATAGAATTTTAAAAGCGCTAGGAAGGACTGGATTAGACTTAAAATCGTTCACTAAACTTCCTAAATCTTTGTGAATATGAAAAGCCTCAAGAAAATCCAATTCACCAACGGAAGAAGCTTTTTGGATAATTTTAGCAAATATTTTAGCATAAAATCTGCTTTGTGGAGCATTGCAAGATCGTGAAAGGATGCGTCTCCAGATACGCTAAAAAATTGCTTGGCATAATTTATGTCCAGCTACCATATTTCATGGTGAGGACGATGAAGATGATAGCTACGAATTTGAAGGTTTTCGGACATCGCAAACTAAAGCTGAAATTTTCCAGTTACTGTATAATGTGGAGAAGCGGTAATAAATGAAGATGATATAACAGAAGTTTTTCATTGCGACGACAATGCCCCAATCATCAATCAATTAACGGATGGCAAAATCTGTAGTACGGTTCTAAATCCAGAAAATACTGCTTCCGATAGTGAAGAAAGTGACAGAGAGGTTATTGAAAATGAAAAAATTTTGACTGACAAGTTAGTCGGTATTCTTGACACAGCAATTACAGGACTTAAAGAGAGGAACTTTGTAACTGAACAAAAAATTATGTCTGTTTATAGAATTAAAAGGAAAGCATTAGCACAAACAACAAAGCATACTATTTTAAATTGTAATCTATTATATTTTGTAAACATGATTGTAAATTATTTATTGTTATTAGACAGAATATCTACAAAGAAATGGCAGCAGCTAATTCTGGATGCCATTCTATTTAAATTCAGAAAGATGTATAATTAATATATATGTACAATGCAGTAAGAATGTTTGTTATGATATGTATGTTTACGAATGAGTTACATGTAGGCCTATTAAGTTACAAGCAGAACTTAGCTCTTAATAAGTGTTATCTTTTAAAAACGTCTTATTAGTGATTAAGTTAAATACAGAAGAATCTAACAAAATCAAGGGACAAAAAATCACATGATCAGATAAAGGTGATCATGCCATTTAGGCGGTTAATAAGATTTTAGTCTTATTTAATGGTGGGTGTGTGGGGGGGAAAGAAAATGGAAAGAAGAGCATTGTGTAAGGGACAGGTAAAAAATAAAAAAAAAAAACCTCTAAAATTTTGCCAAATAATATTATCAATTGGAGATAAAGAAAACAGCCAGATTCTTATTCAGCCAGCCAATTATTAACAGCCATCAACAGCCAAATTTATTAGAAAATACATCATCATTCACATATAATTAAAACTTAGACAAAGGATTTCACTGGTTCATCATGAGACACTTGGAATTTGAAACAGTGATTGACGATATATTACAGCAAAATAACTCAAGTATTATCTACTAATGTAAGAGTTTCAAGGAGAAATTGTTTTTTTATCACTGAAATGTCTTTTATCATTTATTAGATTTTTTTGTCACATTTGATAAATACAGCTTAATGCAATCGTAAGCATTGAATCTACATAGCTATCTCATGTATTTCGATATTTTTCCCTAACACGCTACCTTTATTTTTTATACAATAACATATACCAATTTAAAATTTTAAAAAAATTCACAAGTTTTATCCTGTTCCTATTGAAGCAGCAGAAAATTGTGTTATGATCAGATTATTTATGGCAAATCACTTAATAGTTGTTCTCCTTTGATGGAATGAATTTGTGGAAAGAAAGTGGCCCCTCTTCACATAACCTTTGATAAAAAAGACACAAAATCTTATGTGGATAGTTTGTTTAGCCCCCCTCCCCTTGAACTGAAACAGAGACAAAATAATTCTCAGCTCTCTCCATTCAGTCAATTTTAGGACAAACTTTTTGTTATCAGTAAATGATTATTATTGCTCAAAATTTTGGAAATTAGGAGTAAATTAAAAATTGAAATTATAAATGACCAGGACAAATTATTAAATTTATTTAATTTTCCTTTCTGAAATTTTTTAACTCTTGAATATGAATAGCTCCCATATATGATTTATTTGGTGCATAGCTGAAAGAGCAAAATTACTATAACTTTCCATAATTTGGTTTATTTAATTATGGAAAAACACCCAAATGGCTATCTGCCTAAGAGAAGGGGTGTCTTTGTGCAGAAATTCTAAGAGAAACTGTTTTGTATCTAAGCTACATCTGGGAAAAGCATGAAAATGCTCATGCATTTCTAATTAGAGTGTGTTTGACAGAATATCCTTATGCTGTTTCTGACAGAACAATTTTTTTTAAATCTTTTTTTTTAATTCGTATTTAATCAAATTACATTCTATATATAATTTTTACATACTTCTTCAAAAGACAGGATCTGTGATAAATCCTATCTTGCTGTGGAAAGGGCTGTTATTTTTATCATCTCATATATAAATTTTAATTTAATTTCTACCCCCTCTCCCCCAAAAATAATTGATATTAGCTAATTAGCTGGAAGAATAATGACAGCTTTATGATTTAGATTTGCAAATTTTAATTCAAAGCAACATATGTGGGTAAGAAGCTATAATAAATTAAAATATTTCCATGTTTTATAGATTATTAATTTCAGTAATAAAAATAGTTATAACAATTAAAATTTCTTTTACATATTTCACATAAATAAATAATTAACTTAATGATTTGGAAACCCAAATTAAAAAATTTTACTACAACTTATGATTGGTTGATGGTTGCAAAAATGTTTTAATACAGATGTCAGAAAGCTATTTTTGGTACTGGATCAGAGGATGGAGATAGAAAAGATAAAAAGTAGTTAAGTTGATTTTCCACTATTGACTACGTTATAAAGTCATTCAATATATGGAATTCAGATTAGGTGCTTCTATAATAAGCCAATTTAAATAATATTGGTAGGATGAATTTTTTTAGTGCTTTCATGTTATATGTCCTCTAAGTTAATTGAATATATATATAAATGCTCGAATTTACTGAATGATATACAGTAGAGACTTCAATCAATGAAAGAAGCCCCAACTAATTGATGCATGAAAACTACACAGAAATAGAATTCAAGCTGCTAGATGAGAAAATTACAGAGGAGGAAAATCCTAGTTACAATAAGTTCCAAAGGACTTTTATATATAATTTAAAGATTATATAAACAAATAATTTAAAATAAATTCACAAAAATTAAATATTTTTGTTGAAAATTTAGAGGAAAGTGAAAATATCACATACTTGTATTCAATATTTGAAGAAAAATTTATTGCTTTAGCACATTCTATTTGAGCTGCACTTACATCTAAGCCTACAACATTTTCAAAATGTTTAGCAAGCACCACTGTGCTTTGTCCGCTGCCACATCCAACATCAACTGCTTTCTTCAGTGGTGCATTGGTCTACAAAAAAGGGAAACATTCAATAATAATTATAAAGCCTTAATAGATATAAGAATGAAACTAATATTTATTAAATAAATCCTAACCTCCCCCCCCCCCCCCCCCCCCCCCAAAAAAAAAGGGTTGATTGTAAGTCATCAAGGTTGCTAACTAAGATTAAGCTTACATATACTGTGAAGCCTTACTTCATGAATTTAATTAATTTCTGAAGGCCATTATTTATCACTTAAAATGTTCATAAACTGAAATGATTTTTCCTTATAGGAATTAATGCAAAATGGATTAACCTGCTCCTGGATTATAGGTGATTGCTTATTTAAAATTTAAAGCAATACTTTGTGCACAGTTTCATACACAAAACCAATCAAATTCCCCAAGACATAAAAAACAATATTAAATATATAAAACAGATGAAAATTTAATTTTATCATACAAAGGTTTATAGATGATATAACTGAAAAGTGATGAAGAAAGAAAAGGAAACATCAGGCAACCATATTTCTAAGGCACTACTTATCTTCTTTTTAATCTCTTTGCAACACTTGACTGTGACTGAGACTCAATAAGCCTCCATTTCATTCAAAATTTATACAATGTAATTTGCTCTTGTACTTGCTTTCATATGTTTCTAAAGTGAAGCAAGGCACTATCACTGAAAATGCTTATATCACAGCTTGCTACTCCTTTATCAGGGTGATGTAATTACATGAAACTTTACACTTAATCCCATTTTTCATAAGTTTGATAGGTGAACGAACTAGGTTCATCTTGCCTCTCTCTTCTTCTGAAGGCATTTCCATCCCCCCCGAAAATCACCCTTGTTGTTACTTCTGAAGTTGTAACTCCTTCTTAATAATTTCAATTTTATGATCCTCTAATAATTTCTCTACATCTTTATTATTAACTTCCTAGGCCACAGTTTTCCCTAGAGACACAATATCACAAGTAACAAAAAATTCCTGCATGTCAAAATGCTCGAAGTCTCTGGCAGCACCCCGATCTTCAGACAAATTCTTCCAAGCCAAATTCATGGTTCTGTAAGTTTCTTAATACCAAGGTAATTAAGAGTACTTATATAATACCCCTTCGACTGTGAAGGTTCCTGTAGAATTCTGAAGTAACTTGTGCCTCGTTATTTAGTAAACAATCAGTATATGACAGGCTTCATTTTTGTTCTTTGGAAAGAAGTTTTTTTTTATTTGTACTATTTTGTTAAGCCCTCCATTTTACCTGAATCTCTGTTTAGAATGCTATGAACAAAAAACTTCCTACAAGTACTCGTTAAAATCTAACACTATTTTGTCAATTACATTCAGCTGACTACATCACGTCCATTTGTTCACACAGTTTTAGAATGACTTCAATAAAGGATAAAAAAAAAGATAATGATTTGGAATAATAATTTCTGGCAAAAGTTTATTATTCGAAATGAGAAATATCGTCTATTACTTCTAAATTTATTTTTCTTTCCAAATGTCACATGTAAACAAGCTGTGGATTGATGGACACACTTTTATGCTTTCTGAAGAGCAATATTCTTATTTCATAAATCAAAACATTGTGAAATGCATGATATTAAATTTCTCAAGTTCAAAATAAGCAACATTATTACCGTAATTTTGGTTATCTAAGCCACCCTGGCGTATATGCCACACACATGATAATTGACTAAAAAAAATGAAAGTTCATCGGATAAGACACACCACTGTATATGCCGCAGCAAAGCATTCTGAAACATGGGACTTAATATTCAATTATTCAGTATTCCCTGCCACATTGATATAATCATCACTGATAACATTTACAACATAAATATAACCAATAATATATAAATAAATAAGGAAGAAACATTTTACCTTGAACTTACTGAAAATGAACTCTGATGATTTCTAACAGATATTATTTTTACGGGTTTGGTACACTTTGTTAACTATTATATTATGAAAAAGAATACATAAATTAGATAAACAAACAGATTTTTTTAATTAAATTAAACTACATTTATTTATACATAATCTTCAAACTCCAACTTATCAATGTCAATTAGATAAATTTAACAAATGACCATCAAGGTCAATTTCATCATTCCGTTCTAAATCACTTCTTTCAACGTTGCCATTTTCACTCTCATTTTCTTTTTTGATGATTTCCGATTCAATGAAAGCTCATACAATCATATCAGCTGGGACTGATTGCCATGCTTTATTGACCCACAAGGCAGCCTCGTCATATGAAGCTTATCTCATTCGTCTGGAATTTGTGAAGCAATCGAGTCCACTTTGCATCCATTGCTCCCACTGCTTTTGTAGTTCATGCTTGAAAATTCTATTGATAGTGAGATACAGCAGCTTTAAAATTTTTGTAAGTCCACCTGGTATCACTGAGACCATCGGTGCTTTTTTTTCTTTAGATCATACCACACCCACTAAATGGGATCACACTAAATTCAGAATGATGAATCCTCAGTGTTAAAAAAAAAAAAAACACTTTTCCGTTTTCGATAAGTTTCTCTCAGCCAAAACAACATCACTTTTCACACATCCATCCTATTTCATTGGCACAATTAAATAATAACTCCTGTAGGAAGTTTCCTTTTGGAATTGTTTTTTGTTTGAAAATTATCAAAGGGGTCAACTTCTCTCCATTGGCAGCACAACTGAAAACAGAAGAAGTCTTTTCATTCCTGGTTGTTAACACAAATAGTTTTTTCACCTATTGAATGAACAGTTATTCTCGGAAGACAGCCAGAAATAACAGGCATTTCATCTATATTAGTTATTTACCCTCTTTTCAAATTTTGTTCTTTAATTTTCTTAGATGTGTACTCCCAAAAAAGGTATCTTCTTTTTAAGCTAGTTCACAGGAAGATCTTATCCAACTATTGTTTTGGTCCTTACAGATAATTTCTTTTGCTTCTGTCTTTGAACCTGAAACACCAATTAGGTCCTCCAACAAAGTTTTTAATGCCCATTTGTTGAGCAATTACTTTTGCTTGAAGGCAAATTCTAACTGTTAATTCTGATAATCCACTTTCTCTAAATTGTCTTCCAAAACAGGCCAGGCTATAACACCAGTTCAATGAGATCTTTTATTCTTAGGCATTTTCTCTAATTCATCTTGTTTGGACTTCCACCAGAGAATGCATCGCTTTGCATAACTTACAATCTTAACTAGTGAAGTTTTAAGGACAGAGAAAAAATAAAATTCTCTCAGATGAGCTACAGACCTAAATTTTCACATTTTAAACACATATAAGCCGTGGCTTATCCACCCAAAGTTATGGTAAATGGAAAAGTTAATAATTGGAACAAAGACTCCAAACAGATACTTGAACAGTTAAGTAGGTTTCTCTGTTTCTAAAGATAAATCACTGGTAACAAGAGAAAATATACCGATGCAGGAATCTATTGCAAAGTTCTTAAATTTATATGTAGGAAGAATAAATAAAATAATCAATGAAGATTTACAGCTTAAAAAATTTTAAAAAAAATAATGTTCACCAGCATGATGTACTACGAGTGACTCAACACAGAACAATTTGTAGAACCCTATATGAAAACTATTTAATACAAGATAAATGGAAACATATTGAGACCCTTGATGAAGCATGGTTTACCTAAATGACTAAACAAAAAAGAGTTATTTACTATCGAAAATGAAAAGAGAAAAATGTAAAAACCTAGTTCTACCAAAACAAAGAAAGTTTCAGCAAGGGATTTCTGATTGTTGCAGGATTCTCTTACAATAGGAAATTAAAAAGAAGAAGATTCGAAAAAATGTTAAATCAACTCATGTACTATCAAGAGAAAGGTTTACAAATGATTTTGCCACAGAAATTCCATTTCTTTATGTTAATGACTTTCAATGAATGAAACTTCGTCAAAAAGCAAGAAGTCATGAATTGAAAAGTTTCACTGCATTCTTTGAAATAATAAAGACTGATACATGTTTCACATATATACTTTTTCAAAATTCTTTCTTCTTTTACTCCAAAGTTCTCTGACATTTCAACTGTCTTGTTGTTCTGATTTCTTAAAAATAGCTCTTTCTAAGCGCAAACCCACAATGATGATGGACTTTGTAAAGTAGTGGAACAGAAATGGAAATTAATATGGCAGGAAATTTTACAAAAAGCCCTTCTACAAAGGAAATCACGATGCACACTTAAAAGTCTAGTAAGAACGCTATCAAATCGAACATTTAAAAATGTACTCTTCACAATTTAAATGCTAATTAAACACCCTTGAAATCAGTCTAAAAAATCTGCAAACACCCTCCGTAGACACCTTTTTCTGAGTAGGATCCCATAACTAGTAAAAAATAGCTGAATGAAAATAATCCATTGCTTTTGCTCACTAGAAAGCAGGTCTCAGATTTTAATATTTTTATTCAAAATGCAAGAAAAATTATAACAATAACAGTTCACTTATATCTTTGTTTATAAAAGCACAAGGTGATTTATCAAGAATTGGGATTACATCAAATGACAGTGCAGATGTTAAGTGTTAAGAATATGCTGTTACATCATGTTTATCCATAACTGGTGCTAAATCATGCTGCTTGGCAGCTGATTCACGGTCAACAGGATAATACATTAGTACAAACGAACAGAAAATATGTTATGTAAAATAATTTCTCTGTATGTTCCTGAAAGACAGGAGGTACATTGAAATATCCCTGATTTTAGTGTTTATAATATGAGATCCCATTTATCATCGAAGACACTTTTGTTCAGATAATTTCTTCATGAGCCTATTATTCATAGTGAGAGACAATTTGATTCAGAGAATATAAATAATTAGCTTTAATAAAATGAAATGAAGGGTTTTTCAGACTTATTCCTGAAAAACTAATGCAATGAATTTACATTCAGAAATGTAAAAAAAAAAAAAATATGAAAGTACTATGAGCTAGATCTTATTTTTGACTCAGATTTTGAAGTAATTTAAAATTTTGCAAAGATACAATTTTGCCGAGGCATATAAATAAAAATCTACTCATGAACAATGAAATAATAGTTTCTAAACAAAAAGAAAAAGAAACTAGCAAATCACTTACATGCATATACCATGGAACTTTGGATCATGACTGTGCATTTTCATGAATGATTTGGTTCATGAACAAATTATCTAAACAAAAAATATCTTGGAAAAAATAGTTGGATAACAAATAATATCTTGAGTTATGAACACTCAAGTCAGGAAAAAATGATTTTCAAAGGTACAGTACAAAGTCTGAAATCCGGTTGTCAAATATCCAGAATGATATAAAATCCGTACCTTTAAGGTACCAACAAAAATTTTTTTAAGGATTTTTTTTAATGCACACACATACTATTTTTTTAATGCACACACATGTGCATTTGATTTTTTTTCCCATAATAAAACATGTGGAGAATCCCGATTCTTAATTTCATTTAGCCACGGAATAAAATACCTCGTTATTGAAGAAACAAAAATTTTTGCATAAATTTGTATGATGAATAATTTGGTTCCATAGTTGCGTATTTGCTTACATCTCAAACTGAAATATTCTATATAGAAACATCATTGATTTTACAACTACTAATATTTTATACCCCTGATGCCAACCTGGCGAATCATTATTTATTATATTTTGCTTTCATCATCACATGTTTATACACACAACAACTAGAGTAATGATTCATGCAGCAATGCCTAAACAATTTTTTTATATTAGTAACTGAATAACAAAGAGTATGAAAACCTTTTATGCTGACATTACGCTTGGATTACAGATTTAAGTTAAATGTGCTAAATGTTGACAAGGAAAAATTAAAAAAAAATTTCCTTCCATATGCTAAAAATAGATTTTGTTAATGATACTCATAGGCCAAAAGATTGCATTTAGTGTTATTTGAATTAAGAATAACTGATTTTTTATTCACATAAACCCAGAACCAGCACCAGAGCTCGTATGGCCACACCGGATGGCAGAATTTAGGCAAGACAAAATTTTTGGAATTTACAGAAGCACTGAGTAACAAATTAAGGGAAGATAAAATTTTTAGAATCTAAGGAAAGCAATGAAACCCAAAACTAAGGGGCAGCAAAAATTTAGAACTTAGGGAGGCACTTGGTAGCAGAACTTAGAACCCACAGAAACTGAATCATACAGCAAAATATTTAGCGCCAGCCCTCAGTAAGCTTAAGTATATATGGGAATTTATTTATTCAGGACTTAGATAAGCCTTAAGCATGTGCAAGAAATAAACATAAGTATAATAAGTAACTAAATTAATACAATTCAGGCTTAACTGTCTCAGTGCACGATAGAAGCAAGACAAAATTTAACGGAACAACTTGTCTTTCATCACCAATTTTATGCTACATAGACAATAAAGTATAGTGGACGCTGTTAAGCTAGACTAAAATTATACTTTACTGATTCCAAAGAATTTCAGTTAATCTAGCAAATTTCGTGGTACCTTATTTTATGGTGAGGATGATGAAGATGCACAAATTTGAAGGTTTTCGAATATTTCAAACCACAAGTGAAATTTTCTAATTAATGACTTTTGTAAAGAAATGAGAAGTGGTAATAAATGAAGATAACAACAGATTTTCATTAAGATGACAACGCTCTAATCATCATTCAATTCAAAGGGATGGCAAAATTTGTACTATGATTCTAGATCCAGAAACTACCGCTACCAATAGTGGAGAAAGCGAATGAGAGGTTATTAAAAATGAAAAAAATTTGATTGACAAGTTAGTCAGAATTCTTGACACAGCAACTACAGGACTTGAACAGTGGAACTTTGCAACTGAAAAAAAAAATTATGTCTGTCTATAGAATTGAAGAAAAAGTATTAGCACAAAAAGCAAAAAAAAATTAAACAATTTTACATTGAAAGAGATGTTTAATAAAGCAGACAAAGAAATATTAAACTTTTTTTTTGTAAATTTTAATACCTATTAAATCATAAACACTTATTTTTTCATAACTCACAATTTCATATTTTTTATTTTATAATTTCTACATACGAGATTTAACTACTAATTACTTTCTTAGTAGATTTAAACTGATGATCTAATATCTGGAAAAATCCCAAAACCGGAATCCCCAAAGCTCTGGCGAGTCTGGATCTTGGACTTTGCACCGTAATTTGAATTAATCAATGACACAGAATTAATACTCAGGGATTTCTGAAAACATTTTTATATTTTCTTTTGTCTAACTTAACAAAATCTTGAAAGAAATTATAGCCAGACTATATTGCAGGCAGAGACTTATGATAGATACCCCATGGACATGGAAGTCAGTGCACTTTAAAAGACTCAAGTAAGTTACCACAGAAGTATAAGAATGAGCTTGACAACAAAGAACTAGAACAACTTTAGATGTAGTATAACAAATGGGAAAAAAATGTCTTGAAGAACAAGAAGGAAGAAATCACTGAATGCTAGTTCTTTGACAGTGAAATTTGTACAAAATGGGGTAAGGTGCAAAGTTTTCATATTATCATATCACCTTGATAAAACAATATCTACAACATAAGCATTTTTAATTCAAATGTGATATATGATTTTAGAAACATTTTAAAACCTAACGAAGAGATACATTAGACAAAAATTCAGTGAAATGGAGGTCGTTGCTTTCTATTTAGGCTGTTCACTCTTCTTTGTATAGCTATGGTAAAATAAAGTTTTTGTCAATTTTATCTACTTAATATTGTGCTTATTCTTTTTTTTTTCTAAATCTTAGATATAATAATTTCCATTAGTTTTGTGTTAGGAAGTTTAATATGAAGCATGACTATAAAGTTTAAATGAAGCATTTATTTATTTTAAAGTATTTATTTGTGATCAGAATGGATTAACTCATTTTACATTAAGTCTTATAGGAAAAACAGTTTCAGTTTTATGAACTTTTCATGATGAATGGCCTTTAGGACTAAAAAACATTCATGTACCAGGGCTTCATTGAATGTTTTCAACATTACTGTAAACGTCCTTAAAAAAAATAGTATTGTTTAAAATCTTGTTAACATATATACTCAATATCATCATGTGAAAATAATAAAAACAGTCAAAAGTTTTTCATTTGAAACTTTATTATTTAGTTACCTTAACCACTTCAATGTTTTCTCCAAGTGAGACCAGTTGATTTGAAAATTGTCATCAGGCATCAGCAACATCATACACTTTTTGCAACCCTCTAGAAACGTGTTTCCAAACTTTTTAATGTGACCCATATTGGCTCTTTCATGAAGCTTTGAGAAACAAAATTCAGTTAATTCATCAAACCACGGCGATGCAATTATGATGAAGAGCATACATGGTTCTAAATGAGGTAGTGAGATTTTTGTGATTGGATTTATATGCTATGATCTTACAAACAACTTTGTTTTTTAAGTTTTTAGCCTTGCTTTTTTCATGCAGTTTCACCTAACATAAATTTCTTAAAGCTGCTTTTAAACAATTGCAAAAATATATTTTCGCCCAAAATATTAGGGATTTCTTCAGTTTGGTATGTACTTTACTTTTGAATGGATTTACCTCCCCATTGTCACAATTTATCAGAGCATTTTGTTTACATTTTGATCACGTGCAAACTTTCGCTCATAAGTATTTCATATTTTGGACAAGTTTTGTGTGAGAAAAACACCTCCAAAATTAAAATAAATTACAACATATACAGAACAAAAATTAAGATTTAAATAAAATCACTACTGAAAATTTCTATAAACCAAATTACTACAAAAGTTGGAAAGATAACAGACAAAATCTTTATCCTTGAAAAAATCCAGTGAGAATTTTAAACAAAAATAACCATTTTGAAGGCTCTTGAATCCATCTGAATTTTTTTTCGTGACATCTGTACGTATGTTGTGATTTTTCTGTTGAATTTTATGTTGCACAAGAATAAATTACTCTTTTTCCCAAAATGGATTGTACAGTGGATTCAGGAGAAATTTCTTTCTTGACATCTCTATATACCTATGTATGTATCTCACGTAAATCAAAAACAAGTCGCTTCAAAACATTGAAATTTTGCATATGGGACTGCTATAACATGTAGTTGTGCCCCTCCCTTTTTGGATGCAATCAGCTATGTCAAAAGTATATATATTTCCATTCTGTTACCCAGCTTGGTGAGGTCAGTTTTTTTTAATCTTATATGTTGGTAAATTGTGGATTTTTTGCTTTCAAAGTGACTGAATTATGTTGTTCTTACACTCCAATTGAGGTTTTTATGACTTTAGTTAATCTGCATGCAATAGTTGTAGAATTATCAATAATTTAAAAGTGTTTTAAGTGCTACTAAGCCAAACAATGCCCCCATTTGTTTAAATTTTAAACTCTTTTTTTTTTGTTTGAAGATGTTTTGAGTTTTCATGTATTTATGCCTTGCCACGAAGTGAGAACTGAATTAATTGAATGAGAAAGATATCTCTGATGAAATTCGAGGAAATAAGTTTAAATGAAGTGTGACAAAAATGTATGTTATTTAATAGGACATATCAGGAAGTCATATGTGTCCACAGTATTTTAGTCACTGTAAATTTAGAAACCATTGTATAATGTTTATAACATGTTTTATAAAGAACGTACATGATAGGCAATGCATTTCTAGATTGGCTTATATATAATATTTAAAGTGTATGTTATTTGTTACTTGAAATTTTACAAAATTATTTTAAAGAAAGCCCTGGTGGGCCAGATAATTAGTGTTGCGGACCAGATTTGGCTATCAGGCCACATTTTGAATACTCTTGCTCTAGAATATAATTAAAATAAAAAGAGGTGATTGATGGTTTAATTGGTCACAATCTTTCCACAATGGGCTGTTAAGGAATAAGTTCACTCGCAAAGACGTGAAATAGGAATGCATTGTGGGCCCCCTTTAGTTCATATTGCAATGAAACTATTTCTCATTTAAAAGTATGCTTGTAGGGGATCGTCTTTGTTAATTGTCAGATAAGTGACTAAAGAATACAAAATAAATTTTTCTCTAGACTAGGGAGACAAATAGTCGATTTTCTAAGTATGTCTTGACAGTTGGTGAAGAGGAAAGGAAGAAATATTTCTAAGACCAGTTTCAGATGCAAAATGTTTATCTTTGCATGGAAAAAAAAAGCAAATATTTGAGTTTCGTAAAATGATGAAGTGATTAACCTTTTCCAGATGGGCGTCCCATATATGCATTCCCTACAAACGTCTCTCACAGCTGGACATCCCACCCATGTATCCTTGGAGAGTAAGCTTAAGATACGGATGACGCATATGAGCATTTTAAGCTGAACCATTTTTTAAAGACCACTAGACGACATACTGTGTCTATTACTTTTGAACACAGTTTTAGAATCTTGACCCTCAGTTTTATCCCAATCTGCTTTACTTTGGTATCAGCTGTTGTGGAGGAGGAGAGAATGCGTAAACAGACAGAGCTCGGCTCTTTAATTCATCATATGATATAAACAGTCACGTTTCTGATATCCCTTCGAATCCTTTTTTGATTCATTTTTCACTACTATGTAGGGTCTTTTAAGGTTACTATGTGGGGTTCTGTGTTGTTCTTATCACTTATATTTCGCACACTTCCTCTTTCTGTTTCAGAAACCCTCGACTTTAGTTTAATATGGGAAGCATTATTTATCACAGGAAGGATATACCTGCATGGTAAATGAGCCAATTAGTGACATGAATGAGAGTGATGATTTATTTTCTAAAGAGTTAGCAATATATTAGATAGCTCTGATATGGGCATTCTGTCAGAGACTGAGCTCAATGCGTGCCTGCCTTCCACTTCCGATGACAGATTTTGTTACTTTTTCTTGAAAATAGTCTTTCTTGTATTTTAAAATTCATTTTAAAGTTTATTAACATATTCTGTCAATTAAAACTTTTGAATAATTTTTAATAGCGCTTCCAAAATTTATTTCTCTCAAGTAAGCAATTATTTTTATATATTTTTATGCAAAGTAAAGAAAAAAGATTTTTATTTGAACATATATGATAGCTTAACTCTTTCGCATCAGTAAAGGCCAAAATCTCTTTATCTTAAACATCAGAATAGCCTGTATATATGAATTTATGTTGGAGTTCCTTAATAACCTACTTAAGTGAAATGATTACTTCTCTCTTGGTGATCTTTGTGCAGTTTCACCAAATGTGCGCAATATATCCTTAGGACAGGATTGCTATTGAGAGCATTAATAGTTAAACATTGTAGTTCACTTCAAGAGAATGATTGACATATCTTTTAGCAGCTTCAGAAATCAATGAGCCATGCATTAACGTGGTGAGGAAAAGCACTAAGTAGAAAACAGAAGCAGGCTTTTGGACGAGTTGCCGATGTCTCGGGCATTTCGGGCGACTTCGCTATGAACGTGTTCAGAAATAATCTAAAATGATCCAAAAAATATGACATTAGGACTTAAAAATTTTTTTCACGTTTTTTTTTTTTTAAAGTTAGCGATTGAAAATCCTGTCTTATAAGACAAGTCCTTTGGACTCCCATCCATCACGAAGGAACATCTTAAACAAAGGCCTGCCATCTTGAAATTGTTAAATAAATTAATAAACAAACATACAGCAAATCAAATTACAAAAAATTAGGAAATTCAGTACTAATGTCCATCTGAAATGTAATTAAAAAAAAAAGAAAAGATGAAAGTTCTCTTAAAATGTTAAATTAATTGATGCTAACAACACTTTAAAATTGTACTGGCCATTTAAATATAGCTGAATACTGGTAGAAGAAAAAAAAAATACCAAGCACATATAAAAACAGATGCATCCTGAAAGATCATCTCTTTCATCTATTATTCATTTTAAATTTTCATATTAAAACCTTGACATTAGGTAAGGGCTGATACTAACAGGAGGCAATATACTGCACAGTACGGAGGCGGTCAAATTTAAGGGCGGCAAAATGTTTATCAAACATATTATCCCCTTCCTTCTCGCTCCCATCAAAATGACGGGGTGAGGTTTCGCCTTCTATTTCTCATGCCCGTGATTTTTCTGGGTTGGAGAGTTCAAAAGCAACGTGCTAAAAGGATTAAAACCTATTCATTTCTTTTTCCCCGAAAAAGTTTTTTTTTCTCATTTTACACACCAGATGGCAGTACCAGAATAATATTTTATGTAATTAGAGATAGCTAGTTTATTTTAAACTAGATGTCAGCACTAATCAAACGTGTATTTATGCTATGTGTTTTGTAATTTTATTGTTAGCTCAGTAATTTAGTTAGTATCATTGTGAATGGACGTGGTTTCTGTTCTGTGATAAGATATACTTATATTTTTATTCTGTACATTATGGAGTCAGAGTCAGATAGTGAATTGGATTCTGATTTTAGTATAAATGGATCTGAAAGTGATTCTGAAGTAACTGATTTTTATGAAAGTTCGGTTAGTGAATCTGAGAGCAGTGATGATGGATCTGTACTGTTACCTGGACGAGCATGGACTAAAATTGTGTCTACTTCAGCAGATTATGCGCCCCCACGTTTTAAGTTTTGGGGAACACCAAAGGTAAATATAAATTTTGATCCAAGTTCTGGTATCTTACAGTATTTTAAGTATTTTGTGAATGACAATTTAGTGGATTGGAAACAAATACGTATGCCGAACAATGTCAAAATTCTCCAGGTTTCTGTCTGTCCAAAAATAGAAAACCTTGGTTACCTGTCACAAAGGAAGAAATTCTGAAATTTCTCAGTATAGTTATTTTACAAGGTATTGTAAAAAAACCAGATACGAAAATGTATTGGAGCAAAAAACATTCGATTTCAACACTTTTTTTCAGAAGCGTAATGCCTTGTAATAAATTTTACAAAATACACAAGTTCCTGCATTTTGTAGACAATGAAGCTTTTGATTGTAACACACATCCAAATCCCAAGCTGCATAAAATCTGGCCAGTGTTACAGCACCTGAGTGAATTGTTTCAAAGAGCTGTAACTCCTTGACGTGATATTGTAATTGATGAAACCCTCATGCTTTTCAAAGGTCGTTTAGCATGGTGACAATATATGCCAAAAAAAGAGATCCCGTTTTGGAGTAAAATCGTATTTGTTATGTGAATCAAGTTCAGGGTATATATGGTCACAAATTATATATACTGGAAAAGGTACGGTTTTTGATGCAAAATATAAAGATCTGCCCCAATCAATTCAAGTTGTGATGTCACTTATCAAGCCTCTGCTAAAACAAGGATATTGCCTGACAACAGACAATTTTTATACCTCACCAGAATTGGCAGATATGCTTTTAAAATTTCAAACAGACACTTATGGAACTGTAAAACTAAACTGAAAAGAAATGCCTCAAGAACTAGTAAAAAACAAAATCGCAAAAGGTGAACATGTTGCTTTTCGTTGAGGTCAAGTTCTTGCCATGAAGTGGAAAGAAAAAAAGAATGTTACCATGCTATCTACAGTTCACACAAATGACATGGTAGATGTGCAGTGTCATAACACAATTGTCAAGAAACCTACAATTGTCACAGATTACAATAAAAATATGGGAGCGGTAGATATTGTAGATCAATATCTCGGAAATTACTCTATTGCTCGAAAAAGAGGAAAGAAATATTATAAGAAAATATTTTTTCATTTGTTAGACCAAACTGTTTTGAACTCGTATCTTATTTACAAAAAACAGGGTGGAAAAAAATCCCATTTGATGTTTCGCTTATCTTTAGTAGATGAACTTATTGAAATGAATCAATCATCAGACACCATTTCAAAAAGAGGCCGGCCAAGCTTGGAGGATAATCCAAACCTTTTGATTGAAAGACATTTTATTAGATAGATACCCCCAACTGATAAAAAACGGCAACCATCAAGAGAATGCAAAGTTTGTTGATCCAGAAGAGATGAAAGCAATAAGAGATGTAGGAAGGAAACTCGGTACTACTGTCCAGATTGTGACGTTGGCCTTTGCATCTCATGCTTTGAAATTTATCACACAAGGAAAAATTACTAACCTTTGTTTATATTATGCGTAAGTTTAATAAAATTCTCTTTTAATGTTTAAAACACATATTTCTGAAATTTAGCTGGCTTACTGGAAAACCAACATTTAGTCAAAATAAACCTGAATGTTGGCTTTTCCTAAAAAATATTTATTTTAAAAATTTCAAGCTAAAAAAATTCCAGAAGTTGAAAATGAATGCATATATTGTACATACATGTATTTCTATACAATTTTCTTCAATAAAAAAATAGGCACTTTTATGACCGTTTTCTTGAAAATTATTCGATCGTTAAGGGGTTATATTTCTGTAATAAAGGGCAGTCAATTGTAATTTGCACAAGGGCAGCTGACGGTCTAGAACTGCCACTGCATTAGATGCAAACATGAGGTTTAAGAATAAACTCTTTTCATCTCCTTGATAGTGGCACCATTATTTTTATTAATTCCATAGCAGTGAATTATTCTATCAGAATACAGAGTGCGGGAACTCCCGCGATAAATTAGACGAATATTTTGCGAATAAAAAGCTTTTAGTGCAAATGACAAAGAATATGCGCCACAACTTCGATTCATGATATACCCAATGTATATAACAAATACGATTCATTGTTTATAAAAAAGCACATTTAAAAATAAACATCCCATTTCTTCGTCGATTAAAATATCATATACATGACAATAATTTTATTAAAAAAACTTCGTTCATTCAAATGCTCATTATAAATAGCATTATCTCGATGTAAAAACTTTTCATCATTACATCTGAAGCATATCACAGGAATTTTAAAAACGGATTAATTTATATCTAAATTATCTAATAAACGTCTTTTACATAGTTTTCCTGTGGATTTGCTTTCTTATTATTTTAATATTTCAAAACGAAACCTCACAAACAGAAGATATAACAAAAATTGGAATTATAAATTATTACGTTATCAGTTTAAGTTACCTTCAATTTAACATAATTAATTATATTACTGATCAAGGCTGCGGGTGGAAAAGGTCGAAATTTTGAGTACAAAACTGCGTGAGCAGAACCCTGAAACAGAGCAGACGCCATCTTAGTTTCGATCTCAGATATTGAATAAGATAAAATAAGTATATAAAATATATGAATATTTTCTCGAATAGCTAAAAGAAAGGACTTTCATTTTATTTGAAATTTTCAAAATTCGATGATGGAAAGAATATCAATAAATTGAAAAAAAAAATTTCAAATTTTTAGTTGACAATTTAATGAATCTGGCATTTTGTGTTGTGATGACATCAAATTGTATTTTTCTTTAGTTTCTCATTAAGAGGTGTGATTATTCGGCGGTAAAAGAAAGAGTTCTTTGTTAAATAAAGTATCGGCGTTTATCGTACAAGGACGTGAATCTAATACATATTTCTATGATCTCTGTTTCTTCCAAGATAGGCAATCTGTATTGGTTTGTCTGCCTGCTTCCAACATCTGGAATCAGGTTTTTGCTATGGGTAAAGAGGGTTCATATATATTTAAATCAAACTAATATTGTATTTTGTTGCAGTTTTATATCTTTTATGTTACTGTTGAGTTATAGTTTATGCTTTTAAAATCACTTTTAAGGTCTGCAAAATAGATAGACGACACCGTATGGAATGTTTTACATTAAAATCGAGAATGTATTTAATATTTGTGCTGTTGTGTATCATCTGAAATATATACTCCTGTATTATTTTGTTTAATCACAGGAATTCTCTATATGAGATTTTTCTTTTTCGGCTTCATTCATATGGCGAATCTTCGTTTATATACATTTGTGTTGGTTTAAACAGCTTGTTAATTTAGTTACATTAACTGTTGTTTACCAATAAATTTTAAGCATAGATGGTGCTCGACATAATGGTGATAAATGCTCTAAGTGCTTCTAAGAGTGTTCGTTTATTTATGTTTGAATGCTAGTAAAATGTCTTAACTATAGATAAGTAAGATTTTCTTTTAAATTGTATTAAGTATTAATCATTATTCTGGAAGGAAAACTGAAGCCTTAAGAACTGTTTTCAGTTAAATGTAATCAGAAAAAGTGAAGTTGTGGATAAATGAACAGACATTATAATTATTCCCCCTCTTTTTTTTTTTTTTTTTTTTTTTTTTTTTTTTTTTTTATTGACATTTCTGTTTAGTAGTAAAATTATAATTCCTGATAGATGCAAATGTATTTAATAAAATTAGCAATTGTGACATTAGTTTAACAGCATAAGTCTCATTAATGTAAATTCATCATTTTGTTTCTCCGTGCTATTAAAATTGCTTATAAAACAAAATATTTGGACAAAGTTTCTGTTTATCTTGTATTAACTTTATTTATATTTGGTGAGATATTTATAGAGTTTAAAAAAAAAATAGGTGATCAGTATATTTTCATGTCAAATGAGGTGCAGAATTTAATGTATGTATGATATACATTAAATTCTGCATATATTGTATGTACAATATGTTGATAGAAAGCACTTTTATAGTAATACTAATGGTATTTTCTGAAGTATATTAATAGAGAAATTGAGATGGGTAATTTTTTGAACTGATATTTGTTTTAAAATATTTCATTACAGTGAACAATTAGATTTTGCTTTTAAATTTGGAAGGTTGTGAAAATGAAATAGACTGGTGTGTTAATGGATTAGTTGAAAATATTATAAGCATCTAAAGTATAAGTTAAATGAACTTAGCTTTTTCTCCTTACCTACTTTAAGAGCTGATAATATCAGTGATACTGTAGTTTGTTTCTTTAGAAATTAACAAAAAAGATATTTTAGATTAGCATTGAACTGTATGTTCTGAATATGCTTATTTTGCCAAGTGGAATAATTTAATAAGAATGATGTGATCATCACTCAGATTTTCTTATTTCCATTTTTTAGTATATTTTTCATGAATTATTAATGCAGAGATGAGTAGAATTTTTATTATGGAATATTTATTGCATAAAAATGACAGGCATAGGTAGTTTGATTATTCCTTGAATAGGTATTTAGAAAGTCACTTCTGTAGGATGATAAGGTTATATTTTTTTCCTCTTGACTATGTGTGCTTACAAATATTGTGGATTATTTTATGTTATGGATTAGTAGCTGCAAGGAAGAGGTGCTTATATTGCTCACTTTTATGGGCACTATATTTTCATTCAGTGAAGTTTGTAGACAGTTAAACACGTTTTAAAGCAAGTTATTGATATATTATGCTCAGAAGGTGACATATCATGATTTTTAGTATTTTCTTTTTGTATTAATAGTCAGCAAATGAAACTGAAACTTGAAGATTGCAAGCTACACCAAATAAAAAAAAAAAAAAGGTGCTGTTTTTATTATCTCCTGTTCAGTTTGGCTGATTGATGAAATTTGTGTTTCTGATGTTTTGAAAGTGTGGCTTAGAATATAAATTAAATTTGTATATAGCATTGTTCCAACATAGGTATTTTGACACAAAATCAAATGTTTTCTGAAATGACATGCCAGTTTTGATCCATATTTCAATTCTGTGGATCAAATTATGCTTAAATTTCCAAATTTGATGAGAAACTTACAAAATAATTTGAGAAAAATTTTTGGTGTGCCTTTTTTTTTTCTTTCTGTCAAGAGTGGCAAACATTTCAGTTTGTGTTAAAAATTTTCACTTTCCCTTTTATTCTACACAGGTGGAAAAGGGGCCTCATTTCTTCTTTCCAGCAAATGTTTTTACTTTATATTATCTTTTTTAATCAGAATTGTTTTTTAAGATTATTTTCTGTTTTTAGAATTTCATTTTAATTATTTGAGTTGCATGGTTGAAAATAATATTTTTTCAAATAATTCTTTTAAAACTTTGTATTTATTCATTCGCATTGTGTACTTTAAGCATGCTTATTCATATAATTTTATTTTAAAATTTTATTTATTTGAATTGCATTTCTTTCAAAAAGTACTTTGTGACTCGGTACTCATCATGATGCCTTTGAAAACTGTATACTATGTTGAAAGAGAAGATACTGTAAAGATTAGTTAATACATCTTTCAGCAGGCCATTCATTCAGAAAAGATATCTAAAGAGAGTTCATGTCCTTAGGTTTTTCTTGCCCTTAAAAGTTCTTAATTTCTTGCATAGTCAACAAAAGATCCTTAATTTTACTCATCTGACATTTCTGTCTGTAATTTTATGATTACTATTTTGAGTGTGGAGTAATATTTGGGGGGCATATTTTTTGGCGATGCATTCACAAATACACTGGTTATTGTAAATTAAGGAAAAATCACAAAAATAGTGATAACTCCCTAAAAGATAAGCCAAACTTATGTAAAATTTGAATATGTTGCCAAGTAAGAGTAGCTGAGTAAAACTGCAATATGCAAATTGGTGGCACTGCACTCAGAATACGTCACCTGCGAGGAGCATAAAAGTCCATGTTTGAGAGCAAGCCCACATATTTCACTGTGAAAGTGACATCAGAAATCTGAGGTAGCGAATTCGTAATGATGACCTCCAGGCATCATTTGCCTGCAGAACTATGATGGAGAGCCATTGGGAGACTAGAGGCAGGACAAAGTCAAACAGAAGTGGCCAGATGGCTAAATGTGAATCCTTCTGTGGTTCATAGACTTTGGAGGCAATTTCAAACCACAGATTCGCCATCTAGGAGATTCAGCCAAGGACAGCCAACTGCTACAATGAGCGCCAATGACCGATATATGACATTATGTGCACGCAGGAATAGAATCGCTACTCTGCCTCTTTTTAGAGCCTCCCGTGCTTGCAGTCACTGGAAGATTGGTGTCAATGTCAACTGTGCGTAGAAGGCTTCACGAAGGTTATCTATATGCAAAGTGACCAGCCATTTACGTGCCGCTCACATCATGCCATAGGAGGGACCGTTTGCAGTGGGAATGGCGACATGTCCACTGGATGCCTGATCAATGGAGGGCTGTTCTCTTTACGGATGAGTCCAGGTTTAGTCTAGAAAGCGATAGCAGTCGTTATTTTATATGGAGAGAATCTGAAAGCCGTTATCATCTGTCAAACATCCCTGAAAGAGATGCATACTGAAGAGGCAGTGTCTGTGTTTGGGGTGGCATCTCTTTGGGTGGACACACAGACCTCCATGTCTTTCCAAGGGGAACCGTGAATGCTCAGCTTTATAGAGATGACATCCTTGATGCTTATGTGCGACCATATGCCGGGGGCAATAGGTGACACTTTCCTGTTAGAGGATGACAATGCAAGACCACACAGGGCTCCCATTGTAGATGATTATCTTCAACAGGAAACAATTATGCACATGGAGTGGCCAGCTCAATCCCCAAACTTGAATCCTATCAAGTACGTTTGGGATGCTTTAGGAACACATCTAGCTGCTCTCAATCTGCCTCCTCAGACCCTTGTTGCACTTGCAAGTGCTTTGCAAGAGCAAGGGCTTTCTATGGAACTGATAGACATCTATTCTTTCTTCCTATGGAACTGATAGACAACATTACACATTGCTGTATTTCTTCTAGAGGCGATCATATTCCATATTGAAGGTACTTTTCGTATAGCAAACTGACACCTTCGATTTCTTCATTTTATACATGTCCTAATTTCTATACTACTGTAATTGTCTGGTAATTTCTTTTTATGTTATTTAATACCTTACTATGTGTTGTATATTGTGGGTAAGTTTCATAAAATTCTACATGTAACTATTTCAGTAATCTTGATTTTTGTGATTTTTCCTTAATTTGTGGTAACCAGTGTCCATATTTGATGGGTTAACATTTGAATTCTTTCTTATGTCTTAATCTAAACAATAGATATTCAAGCTTTAGGCTTGAGATGCTGCCTGAGTTGAAGCATAAACATTTCAAAATAATTTCTTTTTTGTGAATGAAGAGTTCATAAAATTTTACATCAAAAACAATTTTCTGTGTTTTTGATACAAGTTCTTTTATTATATGGCGCTAAATTTGGCGATATGCCAATGTTTTTGTGATTTCAAAATAAGTTTCGATGCAAATTTCTTTCTTCAGAGATTTGCACATTTTTTAACATTTTTTTATAAATATTATAATATTGATAAACATAATAAAAATAATGATAATGTATTAAAAATATGTTTAAGAAGTAACTTTAAAACAAAACATTTTAGTTTCTGCTGCCATATTTTAACCTGACATTAGTTTCCATTTTGGTGACTTAATAGTATTTTGATTCAGAATAATAAGCAATATAGTAAATGCTATAAAACACAGTTTCCAAAACATCTCTTAGAAAAAACAAAAAGGTACTACATATAAGCCCAAAGGGCTGTTGGTCCAGAATAGCGATTAGTTTTCAAATAGCATTGTGCATCGAATCACTAAAAGCATTGAATCACTTTCCAAATTGTGACCAGTAAATATTATTGCCCCGTAATATATTTAAAGAAATTAAATAATGAACAATCTGCATGAATGTACGTATGTTTCTTGCATGATGAAAAGACAATGGTACCCAGAGCTATCAAATTTTGATTAACGTAGTCATCCAACTGAATGTGGGCACTTGGAAGCTAAATTTTGAATTTGTTTTATTATCTATTTCATGTTTTTTAAAATTTTAACTAATTTTTTATTAAAAACTCAACAATTTCAAAACGAGCAGTGACAACAATATGCGGAATAAAGCACTTTTATCTCCAGCATGCAAAACTGTATCGGAAATTCTAAAGTTATGCTGTTTTTAAGCAGTTTTAGCGCAAAGGAGAGTGTTAGCCCTGTGTGTGTAAATGAAAAAAAAATGCCCCTTTGGTGTAAGGTAAAACCTGAAAGCTTTCAATTTTTTAAAATTAATTTAATATTTTTTTTATGTTTTTTATAAGAGTTTTTTGCCATGCAATTGTTTCAGACCATTTAATTTGTGTATCAGTTTTCTCTTGAAAATTCATTTTACACTCCTTCCCCCAAAAAAAACCTTTTGGCTTTTTTGCTCTTACAGAGTTGTTAGGGATAATTTTTCTTTGAGATTTTAGAACTTGCGCCTCGGAAGGTTTAGAAGGATTTGAAAGCAAGATTTATAGACCTACAATTTCCGCAAATGGACCAATTGTATAGGAAATTTGGGATGAATTTCAGCAAAAATATATTTACGGGTGCCCCTTGGCGAAAATTGGTAATTTTTGGCAGTACATGGACACCGAGTTTGTGCAATTCTTTAACTTGTTATTTTGGCTTTGTCTAGTGCGATTTTTGTGCCAAAAATCGCCACTACACAAAGCCAAAGTAACAAGTCAAAGAATTGCACAAGCTCAGTATCCATGTACACATCAACCTATTTTACACTTAAAAGGAAATCAGAGAATTGCACAAACTTGGCATTGCTCACTCCCTTGACTTTGTCCATGTAAAAAGTCAAAGGAGCAGCGAGTTGTACACTAGAGCCAAACAAAAAATATATAACCTCAATGAACTACATTTTAAATCAAACAATGAAATAACATAAAAAGGGAAATTTATCTTAGCACTATACAAAGGAAATATCCACTTACCTTGTAGAGACATTAGGTTATTTCGAAGCAGGAGACGTGAAAAATAAGCAACGCCTTCGCCGGGAATCGAACCACGGACTTCTCGATTACGCGTCGAGCATGCAGACCACTAAGCCTCGAAGGCATGCGAAGAAGGCGGGAGAAATACCTTATAACCTTATTTGGAATTTCTGTGTCTTCAGTCAAACAAAATTCTTTAATAGCATCCAAAAACTTCCTAAAATTATCTGAACTAGAATCTGTATGCTGGCATCGCCATATAAATTCACCAAAATAAGAGTCAGAAATATCTTCCGTAGTGCGGTATCCTTCGACATTCGGCCATACATATTTCCTTCCTATAAACAGGACACTTATAATGGCTACTAAGTAAACCTTCATTTATGCACCAGGCAATAATGCTTTTTTTTCCCCTTTCATTCCAAATCATACAGAAATTCAAATTAATCAAACATTTATATTTTACACTTATAATAATTTTAAAGATTAGTTTCTTTTAATTTAAATTTTACTGTTGCTCTGTATTGATTTAGCTTCATATTGATTCTTTCTTTTACACCTCATTCATCACATACTCAGTCCAGATGTCTATGCAGATTTTATGTTCAGTGGCATATCCATGGTAGTTTTATATCAAGTGGCATATCCACATAATATTACACATTAAGGTGATAACTCCTTTTAACATATAGAGGTAACGGTGATCTAAGGGTGAGCAGTTAGTTACAAATAATTAAATTACATATTTTGATATCCTTAGTCATAATATATTTACATGGTTACAGTTAAAATTTCTCCTTTTTTTCTAAAAAGTAACAATTAAAAAGCACTAAGAACATTTTAAGGCAGTTATAATTTATGATATTGATTCTAAGATGATATTAGTTTGATTGTACATTAAAAACTACAAAACATTTACATTTTGTAGTAACAACACACAATAAAATGTTTTTGCATCTTTTTAATTTAAAAATTTTCCAGGTGTTTTAGCTAATTTACATAAATTTTCTTCTCTTAAATACCTTTTTTAATGTGTTTCAATAAACAAATCAGTGTTCTCACTATTTTTTGCTTTATCTCTTAATTTGCTAATATTTCAACAACTTACGTTTAAAGAATAATTTTCTCTCTCTTTATAAAATCTATTTCTTCTTCAGCAAGTTTTCTTTCATTTTAAAATTTTCAGATTTAATTAAAAATTTCCATTACACTAAAGAACTCTCTATACTTAATAAAATGTATAAGGAAAAAAACTGCTAATTTTATTTCTTTAATGATATAAGCAACGGGAATAAATATGATATGATATAATATCACGGCTGTTGGCAGAATTTTTCAATTAATTGAAGCACTGAACAACAAAACATTAACACGTTTTTTGGTAAGATTTCGTAACTTTGGAAATATTCAACAGCATGATTTTCTGTAGTAGGAAGGTCCCAAATTTTAATCATTTTTTTTTCGAAAATGCATGATAGAGTGGGAAAAAGGAGTCATTACTAAAAAATAATAACTAACACGTGTATTGAAGGTTACACCAAACCCAGCATGTTTAAAGAAGATTTTTCCATTTTTGGCAAAAAAAATCGTGTAGTTTGGCATCTTTTCTTTAATAGGCAAAAATGGTTGACGGGTTTTTACATAAGTACCAAAAAATAAAGGACATAAAGTAAGAAATTTAGATTTCTTTTTTCACAAAGACAAAAATTGAAATTCATAATTTATAAATTTCATCCTATAAATGGAATAAAGAATTTTTTAAATTGTTAAAACCAAAACATTTTTTACAAGCATATCCCAATTTAAAAATTTTATGAAATTTAAAAAACTCAAAAGAAGAGGAATTCAATCAACTTCAGTGCCACTTCATCAGGGGAAAGGAACATTAAAACCAACCGAAATCTCTCTTCTACAAAAATCCTTCCTTTTCTGTATCCAGAATTAGCCGATGAACCATTTAGATGTATTTTAATTATAATAGTTCACTCGAAAATTCTGTCCTTTCTCCAAAGCAAGGAAAAAAACAAAGTAAATTTTAATTAGAATCTTGTACCTTAAACGAAAAGAATTCTCACGTAAAGAATTGAAAATGAAACTGAAATAATAAAATACTTCTGTGAAAAAATAAATCAAAATTTTACCTTTAAGCATAAAACAAATAATCCAATGTATTTAAAACATAAGTGAAATTATGAAACTTAATTAAAAAGACATAATTAAAACTTACATTAAGAAATTAAAAACTTTAAGCACTTTCATTATACTACAATCAAAATTTTGTTAGAGAAGTAACGTACAGGTTTGCTATTTTGGCTTCATTAGCGAAATTTAAAAGACTTGGTGAGAAAGTAATCATTCAAAAGGCTGAAATTTGGAACAAATTCAATTTTGAAACCAAAAGAAATACTTTAAAATATAAAGTATGAATGAAAAATTCTTTTAATTTTGACAAAGATTACTTATTAATTGAAAGAAATTACAAGTAAATTCTGACTCTTTTAAACAAAAATGTGAAAAAAGAACATCATTCATTGTAAAACTTAATTAAATTTTAAAATCAATTATTCTTTAAAAATAGTAGACTCAAAAAGCCACCAAAAAAGTGGTCAATAGTTTTTAATTGTATTGTAGAAAGGAGAGAAAAATCTGTAGTTTAATTTTATATTTTAAAATTGTATTTAAAATTACAGAAAAAAGCAAGAAAAAGTAAGTAAAGGAACCTTTGTTAGAAAAGTAAAACGTCTTCACGTCATGGGCTTATTATGACTACTTTGAATATATGTATGGCCCCATGTTAACTGCAGAATAGTTATTAAGAGGGAAGTGGGAACTATGAATTTTTTAAAACATCCTTCTTTATTCTTCTCTTTTGGAGCTTTCAGATAAAAAATTCATATTTTTAAAAGGTATTATAGGGTGTAGATTACTCCAGATTTCTGTAAAAGGCTATTTATGGATTTTGAAGGAATTTCACTATCTTTTAATATTTCGATAAGAATTAGAATTTCTTCTTTTTGTATTTCTATTTCAATGCAAACTTTTTTAATTCTGCTAATTTGGTTAATAATTGTATTTGCAATAACATTTTTAGATATGTTAGAGTTTCAATTTATAAGTTTATTAGTAGAAAAATTAAAAGCTTTTCGTTTATCAAAAAGTTTAATTTTTATAAGACTATGAATACTTAGATCAAGATAAACTTGTTTGGTTTTTATTGGTCTGATTTAGTTTTAGACAATTTGGGTATATGTTGCTGTTTTCGATCAGATTAAAATTGTTGAAAGTAATAATGCCATCCATATATCTATAAGTCTGTTCAAATTTAGTAGTTCTAAATTTCTTACTTTATGTCTTTATTGATATACCTTACAAATATACCTTATAAAAGCCTATATATGTATATACACTGGTGTGCAAAAATTAAGGACGAAGTCGAAAAATTAGCATATCAGCTGAACGAAGAGGCAGAGCGGACAGAAAGACCAATCAGGAGATTAAGTAAGGTAATGTACGGTAGCACATGCACAAATATGCAGGTAGACGTAATGGGGGAGTGTCTGAGTAGTATTAAAGCATGTTGTCGGTGTAAGATCAGTATTTCTGGCAAAGAGATTGCACGCCGTATAGCAGTTAAAATCACACCGAGTTGCTGCCTCAGCGAGAAATGGCGAATAATCAATCTGTTAGACGACATCTGGATTCTTTTACCCGAGGTTGAATCATTGGGAAGTTGGAGGAAGGCCGCAGTGTGACAAGTGTGGCTGCAGAGTTCGGAATTGCTCACAGCATCGTTTCACGACTTTGGAGACAATTTCAAACTACAGGAACAGCTATCCGGGGGTTTAGTAGTGGTCGTCCACGAGGAACCACACCCGCAGATGACCGGTATATTGCCTTACAGGCCAGAAGAAACAGGCGGCAGACAGCGGGAGAAATCGCTAGACACACGACACAGGCGACTGGACGACCGATATCGCGTTTTACCGTGGCCAGAAGACTGCACGGTGGTGGTCTGTTTGCACGACGCCCTGTACGGTGTGTACCTCTAACGCCTGCCCATCGGAGAAGGCGTTCTCTGTGGTGCCGGGAACACCGGAATTGGAGAGACAATGAATGGGGACGAGTACTCTTTACAGATGAGAGCAGATTTAGTCTGAGTTGCGATTCTAGACACATACACATCTGGACAGAGCGGGGAACACGCAATAACCCCTTCAACATCATCAAAAGGGACTGTTTTGGAGGTCGCGGAGTTCTCGTTCGAGCAGACATAATGCTTGGTAGCCGGACCGACCTTCATATCTCCCAAGGAGGTTCGTCACCTGGGACTGCTATTGTAACGAGGTTCTTCTTCCTTACATGCGTCTTTTCACAAGGGCTATGGGTCCTCAGTTCCTCTTCATGGACGACAACGCTCCACCTCATCGCACAGTTACTGTCGAAGAGCTGTTGGAGAGTGAAGATATTGAACACATGGATTGGTCGGCAAGGTCTCTGGATCTAAATCCCGTCAAGCATGTACGGAACTTACTAGGGAGACCCGTGGCAGCACGTAACTTATCGCCAGTAACGATTCCGAAACTGCGATTGGTGCTACAAGAGGAACGAGCAGCAGTGTCTCAACAGCTCATTAACAACCACATATCCAGCATGCACAAATGATGTGAAACCTGCCTAGCAGGCAGGAGAGATCATATCCCCTATTAAAGACCAGATGTTTCTTGCTGGACACCCATCACAGGGATGTTTCGGCCTTCAGTCGCATTGCGCTCCATGCTACTTTTTCAATAAAGCTTCTTTCCCTCTGATTTCTCTTTTAGTAAGTGTTGCTTACATTACTCATGTCCTTACGTATTGGGGATCTTACGGTATTAAATGTGTTGATTTGGAAAGCTTTTGTACAAAGTTATATTGAAAAAACCGTCTCGTCCTTAATTTTTGCACACCAGTGTATACCTTATAAAAGTCGGCAGTTTTGTGAACTGATGAAAAATATTTTATTGGCTATCTTTATGACTCATGAATATTGTTTGTTCATAAATAACAACAGAAAGAAGCATTTTGTAAGAAACAAGAAATTTTACGAGGATGAAAATGAACATATATATGGTGTTTATTTGCATTTTTGCACCTGATGAATATTGTTAAGCAAAATCGCTGTTAAATATAAAGCCTGTAAATTCATGTATATTCAAACACATGTGAGGTACATGCAGTGTGGGTTGGCCGTTGTCAGATGTGTACTCAGAAAAACTACAAAAACACGGCAGTTAAACTGCATATTGAAACAGAGTGTGGATAATTAGAGATTACTTAGAAATATTTTTTTCTTGTAACAAGTAAGTTTTGAAATAAGTAACTGGGTAATTTCTGTTATAAAGGTTTTTTGCCGATAAAAAAATTAAATGACCAGAAATAAAGGGGAGCCACGAATTTGTAATTTTTGGCTAATTTTATACTTATTATTAATTCATAGGTGATTTGAATGTGACATCAGATGTGGCTAACGTCTCATCAAGTACAATGTCTGCTATTCTGAGCAATACAACTGAAGATGACATTGTGCGAGATAATTCCACATTTAATGAAACTGATGTCCCTCCTACATTTCTTCAAACAACAGGAGCACAAGTGATATCTGGAGTATTTGTTTGGTTTGCATTATTCTTGACGTGTCATCAGGTATTGTGCTTTAATTTATTATTTATTTATGTAGTTAAGTTATTTTTGTAAAAAGAGTTATATTGCATTCATACATGGCTTATTTATTATTTTGATATCTTTGATACAGATTTATCAGCATTTACGTTATTATACAAGCCCATCTGAGCAGCGATGGATTGTAAGAATATTATTTATCGTCCCTATCTATGCTTTTGACTCATGGTTAAGTCTGATGTTTTTCCGTGATAACTATTATATATATTTTGACAGCATCCGTGATTGGTATGAAGGTAAATGTTTTACTGTGTTTTATTCTTAGCCATTTCAATAAGTTAATACTATTAAATAATTTTTAAGCTTTTTATATTTTCATACTGTATTCCTTTTTGAAAATATTTGCTAAAATTATAAAAATATATCTGCAGTTTATTTCTTCTAGATGAGTTTTTAGTTTGTGTATATTTTGTGTTTTTAAAATTTTGGTTTTAGAAGACACTGCATTTTTGAGGAATTGAAATAAGCAAGTCTTCTTCAAAGAGCAGAGTCATTCTAAAGAAAGACTGGTATTTAGAAGGCATAATTTTTTTAAAACTAATAATAGTCTGAGGTTTAATTTTGTCTACTTTTGACATTCAAGTGGGTATTCATTAATAAAATATTTTTATGTTGTGATGTTGCTACTCAAAGTTAGAATTTTTCCTTTTTCTGTTTCTTTTCTTAGGTTTTGCCCATAGGCAATGGACGTACTTTGCTAAACAGCTAGTTTCTTTTGATTTTATTTATTTTACAAGAGGTCTTCTGGAACATATTTGTCATCTCTAGAAATCATATTCAATGAATGCAAGTTATATTTACTTCACATTATAATGAAATTACACAATTTAGCTACAAAATACCACCATTCTTTCTTGGTTCTACAGATAAGCCTTGATAAGATATCTCCTGGGATGGGAATTACAAACTCTCATGAGATTTGTTTATGAATCATGAATTTATCTTACTTGTATCAACTTCAGTTGTATATGGTTCTTAATTTTTACAAAGCAGACCAGTGGATTTCCTTTTGCTCCATGATCAGTCATTGTTTGCCATTTCTTTACTTCCATTAGCTTTTCACTTTCGGTGTTCCTTTTATATTTGTTATGTAGTGGCACAACCACATCAGCACAATTTAGCAATTTTTATAGGGAAAAAATGAAGAATTATGATTTATAATTGCGAAAAGATAACGTACATCTATGTTACATTTTAATTATTCATCTTGAAAAATCAATCAATAAGCTAACTTAGAAGTAGTTTCTTTTTTTATTTGTTTATGGTGTTTGGTGGAAATTTCATGGTGATCCCTTTAAGAAGACAAAAATTCAAAGCAGTTGCCTACTATAGCAATTTTGTGGTGAAATACAGTATCCCTGCAGAAATGTTTTCTTTAGGAATATAGTGTTTTACCACAGCTATCTCAGTTTCTTCTATTGCAGGTAATTTCTACAATTACATGTTTTAAAATTGGGTTTAAGAGATAAAATATTACAATTTTATTTAAAAATCTTTTAACCGCTTACTGACCGTATTTGAAATATCTCGGGAATAGATGCCGTTTTGATTTTCCTATAAACGAGTTAACTCGAGTGCTGAAAATTTTATGGATATTTAATACCATCGCCTGTAATATTGTGTGGCAATTGACACTCTGCCATAAAAATCATTTTTTAGCTGTGGGAGGGGTCCAAGCGGCCTTTGTGATTGGTTCATCGACACTTTCCCATGCAAATGTTTTCTTAGCTGTGGGAGAGGTCTAAGTGGCTTTTGTGGTTGGTTCCTCCATGACCCTGAGCTGCAGTCAGCGATGTGGCCACATTATAAATAAACTGTAAATTCAGTTTGTTTTGTTAGTCAAGGCACATTACCAGATTATCAAGCTGTTGCATCTTATCCTAAGCATAAAGAGATGCTAGAGGTTTTTTTTACTTCATTTTATGCCCTTATATTATCAGTAATAGTGTATTATAATGGATGATAGTTACTATAGACTGTCAGATGAGTCAGAAATTGAAGACCCATTGGATGAAAGTGGTTCAAATACGATTTACGAAAATCTTTCGAGTAGTAGCTCAAACTCAAATAGGTTAATTGATATGCATCCTATACGTAACTGGTATGAGTTGCAGCCTAATGCTGCAGCACCATCATCATTTCTGTTTATGGCTGTATCATTTGTAAATTATGCGATTACCCCTGGATGGATGACGTTGGATTTCTCTGAGCCAGTACATTGACGAAGATTTAGTTAGCTATGTCATAATGGAAATAAACAGGTATGCAGATCAAAAAAAGGAGGGAAACATGGTAGCCTGTAGCCAGTGAAGAAATGAGGTTTTTTTTAAGGCTTGACTATTTTACAAAGTATTTTGAAAAAGCCAGAACTTCATCAGTGTTGGTCGACAAATCCTCTACTGGTGATGCCTTTTTTTTTTTTTTTCAAGTTGCATGAGCCAAAATAGGTTTGAAGACTTACAACAGAACATCCATTTCTCGAATAATAATGACTTTGATGAAAGAACACATCCCAACCCAAAACATGGCCGGTATATAACAAGTTAGTCATAAAATTGCAAGAGATGGTTGTACCTCAAAAAAACCTGTCAACTGACAAGAGCTTTTTTTTTGTACAAGGGGAGACTTAGTTGGATACAATACATACTGTTGAAACGAGCCTGATTTGGGATCAAAACATATTTATTGTGTGAATTTAAAAGTGGTTATGTTTGGAATCTCATCATCTGCACTGGAACATAAATGAATCTCGACGAAGACTATACTGATTTATTTGCCTGTTTCGTCACAAGTTTTCATGACTCTGTCCAAGCCATTGTTGGATCAGGGCTATTGTTTAACAATGGACACTAAAACTAAGGTTTTTATAATTCCTCACAGCTTGCAGACATATGATGCATATGCATATGGATTGATGCATATGGTATATTGAAATTGTCTAGAAAAGGGTACCACCAGAGTTGAAAAAGGACAAACTGAAAAAGGGGGAGCTCTCAACATTTCAAAGAGGCAAAGTCTGTGTCTTGAAGCAGAAAGACAAAAAGGACATGTCCTTGATTTTGACCATTCATTCAAACACATGTCTGGAGGTACAGAAAGAGAGAGAAACTGTAGTAAAACCTAAGGTTGTTATAGATTATAATGACACTATGGGCGGGGCTGATTGAGTAGATCAGCATTTAGCTGACTGTAACCTTTCAAGAAAGAGAGGAAACAAATACTACAAGAAAAAATTTTCCATTTAATTGGATTTAGCCCTATGTAATTCATTCATATTGCATCTTAAAACTGGAGGAGATAAGATATGGTTTAGTCAGTGCTAGTGTCTAGATTAGGCTTGGTCGAACAAATAATGGAAAAATACCATCGAACAAGCTTCCCTTCAAGAAGAGGATGACCTTCCATTTACCTTACATCACTCATATTGACAGATCATCATTTTCCAGAATACATTCCAGCTATTGAGGAAAAACAGAACCCAACACGTCAATATGAAGTATGCAGTAGAAAGTGTGAGGTCTCAGGACAAGAAAATTTGTAGAGAAACCGGGTATTATTGTCCAGACTGTGAAGTGCCGCGATGTGTTACACTATGTTTCAGACTGTACCGTACTAACAATGACATTTAAGCATATTTGCTTGATTTTTACTTTAGCTCTTAGTACCTGCTATTACCTAGACTACACTTTTGTATTAGTTTTGGCTAAATTGTGCATCTTTTTTGGCTGTTTCATTAGCATCTGAGTTAATTTGTGTAATGTTATGAACCAAAATAAATGTCTTGTTTTTTTCTCAAAAAAATTGTTTGAAGCTATATCTGTAGATAATAAAAATGTTATAAAAAATCAGGGATTTATGGCATAATTAGTCCAAAGGGGCAGTTGGCCCTGAAGGACTATTAATTTCGTTTGGGCATTTTGTGTTGATTCACTAAAAGTGTAGTTTCACTTTTCAAATTGTCACCACCAAATGTTATCGCCATGTATTGTATTTAAAAAAATTAAATAATGAAAAATTTGCTTAAATATATGTATGTTTCTCACATTGTGACAAAACAACAGTACCTAGAGCCATGAAATTTTGAATAGTGAATGTTTCCACCTGAATATGGGCATCTGGAAGCCCAAATTTGAAATCTGGAATTTGTTTCATTATCGATTTCATATTTTACAAAACATTAATGAATTTTTGATTAACAAACGCAAGGATTTCAAAGCAAGCAATGGCAATGTACAGGAAAAACATTTTTATCTCCAGCAAGTGAAGCTGTGTATTGGAAATTCTAAAGATATGCTCATTTTAAAATTATTTTGCGATATTGATCTTGAACTGAACTTTATGGTTTAAGTGCTAAGAACATGATATTTAATAAATAAAGGTAACACACAAAATGTTAAAAAAAATGCCCCTTTGGATGTAATTTAAAATTTGAAACCTTTCAGATTTTTTTAAATATAAATTTTGTCATTAAGCGCTTAATATGAAGTATACAAAAAAGAATGTTGATGAAAATGGCAGTATTACTTGTTAAATTAATTAGACTGTTTGTCATTTTGGTGCATTCTAAAAATTTGGTAATTTCTGCTAAGATAATTGC
This sequence comes from Stegodyphus mimosarum, assembly GCA_000611955.2. Taxonomy (NCBI): domain Eukaryota; kingdom Metazoa; phylum Arthropoda; class Arachnida; order Araneae; family Eresidae; genus Stegodyphus; species Stegodyphus mimosarum. The sequence continues at coordinate 359,443 of KK117325.1, forward strand.
ACTTGGATTTAAATACTTCTCTCTCAGCCAGCTCATCACCATCCTTCTTGTTTCCTTTCTATGGAAGAAAAATCTCCCATTTCTTTCTCTAGCTGTGTATGTGATCACTTTCTGTTTTTCCTGCTATCGTCTTCATCGGCTTTTAAGTCACCTTCAAGTCTCGCAGCATTCTATGACACCTTTTACTTATTGGTCACTTCTCTTTCCCACATCAAAGCCAGCAGAAAAGAGGTGGGACCTCTGGCTACCATAAGATTTTACCAAATATGGTAAGGTTTCATGTGCCTCATATGACTGAAATGACATAGTTCCCATATTTGCCCTCACACAGCAAATTCACATTTAAAAAGACCAACTGCAATCAATATGCCGGCATGGTTCAAGAACACAATTAAGAATAAATATGCGCTCAGCCGCATTAGAGACTGCACTACCGTTGCTAAAAGCATTGCTGACAGCCTGGAGTGACTTCTTTTCTTGGACACCGTGCCGTCAGCAGCCTACTCTGTACATATATTAATTTACTTAATGTCGTACTTATTATTATTATTATTATTTTCCTTGTTTTATTTCCAATTATGTTTAATTTTATGATTAATCCAGAACTCTTTTAACATATCCCACAATTTGTAATGTATTTGTTCATCTTTACATCTGTACCTGCATTTCCGTAATATAACTGCATGCCTACCAAGTACCATAACAGTGTATGCCTAACATGTACAATTTATTTGTTCATCTTTGCATCTGTACCTGATTATATAGCATATCTTTAATATAACTGTATGCCTAACATGTACCATAATAGTGTAAGCCTAACATGTACCATAATAGTGTAAGCCTAACATGTACCATAATAGTGTAAGCCCAACATGTACCATAATTGTATAACTGTCTGCCTAACATGTACCATAATAAGTGTTCCCCTTAGTCTCAGCAGTCTCCATCATGCACCTTCTTTCCATGTTCTGGTCCTGATTTCAATGCTCCTCGTTTAGCGTGGTCAATTGCAGGAGGGCACACTACTAAGCTCTTTATTTATATATATATATATATTTTTTTAAATTCCATCGACGGGATCCAACAGGCTGAAAAGCACCTAACCCAGTGGGCCAGCTGTTCCGTCGATGGCGAAAAGAAAGAAAGTTCCCATATTTTTTTTGTTCATCAGAACAGCATGAAATGCATTCAGAGTTTTAATTCTTAATGATGACCCTGTCTTTGTTTTGCACCAATGCTGAAATAAAAGATATTATTCAAAAATGGGTATATGTGTTTGGTTGCTTTTCTTAAGTGATTTTCTGCTGTAAGCGAGTGAATTGTTAAGATACGTTTTTGAAATAGGCTTCAAGTTTTCAGCAACTTCAGCCCTCTGAAATTTAAATTTACTATTTAAATATTGTACATATTTATAAAACTGGTCAAGTCTTATTATTTGTCTATGCTCATTTATAATATTCTAAAATTATAATAAATGTAACATTTTGGTTTAAATTTTTAAAAAATAGAGTTCTTATTGTTTGTCTTGCTTTGGTATATTGAGTTTGATTATGTAATATGATAAGTATATACTTAAATAATGTATATTTATATTATTATATATATGATATAATTCAGATAATGGAGATTGATACTTGCAGTCATAGTCAGTAGAAAGTCTATTATTTCTAGACAAAACAATGTTCTTTTTATCAACAAATACATTGAATGAAAATGCTGATAAATTAGATCAATAATAAGAGTGCCTGTTCTTGAAAATTGGGTATCTTTTATCAGTACCTTAAGAGCAAGAGAGAAGAGAAACACACAAAAGTAAAACATAAAATTAGGCAAAGCAAGTGACCTTCTGTTTTGCATATATTTTAATTAAGACGATTGATTTTGAGGGCAACAGGTGCAGGTCTCTAAAATATATTTGAAAACAGAGCACAAAGTGTCAACAAGTTCGCAGTAAATTAAATCCAATAAAGTTGACAGTAGCAAAGCTAGAAAGGGAATGCAAAATACCTAAGATGAAAGCTCGATTCAAAATGATTTAGTGTTTATGTAGTTTTATTTTGGTTGGCTAGTTGTAAGTTTTGATTTACAAATTAAAAATTATTTTTGGCTGAAGTGTTATGTAAGTGCACCATCATTAGGATTGTGCACAATTCATATGACATGAATTTTGAAATGAAATAGTTTTGAACAATTTATTGTAAGCTCTGACTATATTTTAAGCAGAAAAGAAAAATGACCAAATTGAAAAGAAAAGTGAAGGATTATTGTAAATTAAATTTATATATTTCTTATTTTGCATGTATATTATTCAAGTTATTTAGTGTTATTTTTGTAGTTTTGCGTTCATTGGTTAAAACAAGATATTTCTTGAATGTATTTTTAGATGTACTAAGTATATTAAATATTATAATTATGTGTAATTTTCTGATAGTTATAAAATAATTTATCCTTATCTACTCTCTAATCATTAGAAAAATTCGAATTTTGTGCAAATTTTTGGAAAATCATTTCTAATCACCTATGTAGACTGATTGGTAAGTAACCACAATGTTAAAAGAAAAAATTCATTAATCACGTCATAGAGTTCCATAAACTTACATAACTGCTTGCAAGCAATGTAACATGAAATTCTTTTAGCTATATGAAGGTGAGAAAAAACTTGATATAATCATTTTCTTAGGTAAATATGGTGGTTTACATATGTTTGAGTAGTAAAAACAGTGTAAAAATTGAAAACAGATTTTAAAATCGAATTAATCACGATAAGTTTTCATCTGCTAGTAGATGTATTGTTTAATTTTTTGCAAAATCAGCAAGGTATTTTATGCTTGAATTTTTTGTCTATGTATTGAATTCGTATTGTATTTTATAAATACAATTGTCAAATTTGCTTTCATTGAAACATTGTGTTTCTTTACACTCTGAGAATCTATAAAATCATTCTAGCATTCTTTTTTATTTGATATCAGTTTTTTCAAATTTCATGAAAAATGCATATCGATTTTTAAAATTGCCGTATGCAATATTCATGTTAATTGATGAGAGAATAATGTTTATTGCATATGTTAACATCATCTTGCATAAATCTACTCCCTTCAGTGTAATAAAGTGCATTTTCAGTCTTTAAAAGTTGATAAACTTCACCTAATCATCTTAGTTTTTAGAAGTTTTAAATACAACAGCTTTTTTTCTGGGGCTGGGAGACTGTTTTGTATCACAATTTTATTTTTATAAACAAACAAATAAAAAAAATGTGCTAACAATTTCATACTGACTTTTTCTTTTTTTGGTTTAGCTTTTGTGATTTACAATTTCCTGAGCTTATGCTATGAATACCTAGGAGGAGAAGGTAATATTATGTCAGAAATACGAGGAAAACCTATAAGGTAATTTTTCAAGTTTTGTTTTCCTTGATTTTTTTAGTTACCGATGTTTTTATTGCTTAAAAAATATGAAATTGAAAAACTGCCATGATGCTAATGGTACGTAGGTGTTATCACAGCCACCTTAGTAGAAGTCACCAATTTTTCAGAATGTGCCAATCTCTAGCAGCCATGCTTCAGGCAACTTTGCCAATGTTGTTGTTACTCATGCTCACTTGTCTGACAAAGTCAGCCCAAGCCGATGAGATTTCTCATGTCAAGGAGCACTAGATTATCCCTGTCGCTGGCAACAGCCTTGAGCTCCTAATAGGTGACAGTGTGATCTGGCTCAATTCTGCCCCCAATTTTGGTGGAGAGCACCCCGGGGAGACCCCTCTCCCCTTCCACCGAACCACGTGAGAGGACTTTTGGCTCACCGCATATTTAGAGTGCCGCCATGCTGCAACAACACTATACATTTACAAACATCCATGCCTTCTCCAGGATTCGAACTCGTGCCCTTTGGCATGGCAGTCAGCGATGCTAACCACTATTCCGGTTGGGTGCACTTTGCAAATAATAATCCTACAGTCAATCACTGCTGTTATTTTTGCACGTGTTCTTTTTGTTGTATTCCAACAGCTTTTATAAACCAATTGGGATATTTTATGTGTTAATTTTAAAATAAGTGTTTGTGGAGTTTGTAATTTAATCAGGAACACAGAATTTTGATGCAAAATTTCTAAAGGGAATAACAAGGAGATGCGCTTGGTAGATAGCCGTTGCTACCGAGGTTTGAATGATGTCAAGCCTTTGCACTTTTCTGAATTTTTTTAAAGCAAAAATAGATCACTGTGTACCTCAGAAAAATAGCACACACACAAAAAGAAAATTAGAGAGAGATTTGGAGACAAATGTAAATGTTTTGTTTATTTAACATATCCATAATCTTTATTTAAAAATTAAAATTTTTATTTTAAATTGCTTGAGTTTGCTGACTGTTCATATGCTGATAATGTATGTTGACTACACTAATTGTCGATACTTAAGGAATCTTTTCTAAAAAAATAATGAAAACAACCTACTTGCACCCGATAAGTAACCTTTACTTTTCCATCTGCAAAATGTCGTCGAATTGCACTAAGGTGGTTGTGTTAATACGTAAGTACCAAACTTATTTGTTACCTCTAATAAAAAACAAAATATTGCTGAAATATGTTTGAGTTCTCTTTTTTCTTTTTCATGAAATCTAGAATATTTTTCTAAATGTTTAATTAGAAAATTATTTATAGCTTGTGCTTTTTATTTAGGTCAAGTTGGTGGTATGGTACTTGTTGTTTAGGAGGGAAAACTTATACTATAGGATTTTTGCGTTTCTGTAAGCAGGTAAGTAGAAATTGATTATTTTTCCCTGGTGCTTATATTTAAATGCAAATTCCTTTCTGATTTTAGACAGTTTAATTAATATTTCAGGCTACCCTTCAATTCTGTGCTGTGAAACCTTTGATGTCAGTTATTATTCTTATTTTGCAACCACTTGGAAAGTATTCAGATGGCGATTGGAGGTAAAAGTATTATATAGTTTTAATTAAGAAATCAGTCCTCAATTTTTTAAGCAAAATTTAATTTTTTGAAAACATTTTAAGTGCAGATTTTGAAATTGTTATTATTTTATCAAAAATATGTTCCTATCAAAAATATATTGTTTCCTAAATCTGATATTATATTGTTTCCTAAATCTAATTTTCCAAAAATATATTGTATCCTTCTTAAAAAACTATGCAAGTAAATGTCTCATAGTTTGTTTAAGATGTGCTGTAT